>NW_024121954.1:1280340-1359802 GCF_016745375.1 Pimephales promelas | reverse complement strand
AGCAACATACAAACTTTCTAGAACAAACATGGACCTGATAGCTGGTTTTTATGGAGGACAGTGAAAGGAAGAGGGTGCAAATCAAACAGCTCATTCTCAGACTACACAGCAAACAGCTTAAGTTTTAGTGCTTTGTTTGAGGTTTTTAGTGCTCTGTCCTATCTTTTATCAACATATATAATAAGAACAGAACAAGAAAGGCAATTAATAATCTGTCATTGCATTATGATATGAAAGGCTCAGTACAGTGTGGCACAAAACGCTTATGCGCATCCCGAGTGGAGAATGATGCGCTTAAAGCCACATGGAGTTACAGCGCACAGCGCATCGAGTCCGCATTGATGCAAGCTTCTACAATACACTTCTTTTTGATAGTCAAAGCGGGGGTTACGTTTTACACGTCGTACAGAATAACCCTAAAGGCACCAAGGTGGCGGTGCCACCGGCTTTATATTAAATATAAATATAGCTGTGAGCAGCGATAAAGGGCCAAGCCGGCGGTACCACCATCCCGGTGCCTTTTAGGTAACTAAAGGCATCGGGGTTGCGGTGCCACGGCTTGGCCCGCAATCGCTGCTTCGCAGCTATATTTAGGGCCCAAGCCCTGAAAGGGCGAAGGCCCTATTGTTTTCCTTCCGATTATTTTTTTTTTTTTTCTTTTATTTTCTAACGACTATTCGGGCACTTTTGGGGCCCTTAACATGCTCGAAAACTCTTGAAACTTTGCACACGGGTCAGAACCGCGGCCATCAGAGCCGGGCTGAAGCTGGTACCTGGGCGTGGCAGGGGGGCTCGTCAGCGCCCCCTGGAACGGGGTCCGAACACTTGGTCCATAACTCAAACACGCTTGCATGTAATAATATGAAACTCGGTACACATGTTGATCTCATCGTTTCATCTATACCTCGCGCTCTTTACTTTTTACCCCAGCCCAACAGGAAGTCGGCTATTGAGGTTTGTTTGTAAAACGCTCGCAATGGAATTTTAATACTCCTCCTAGAGCTTTGATCCAAATTCGACGAAACTCGGTCAGCGTGAAGTCAAGACATTGAGGATGAAAGTTTGCGAGGGGATTTTTGATATCTCGAACGGTTTGGCCGTGGCGAGGAAACGAAATTATGGCGAGAAACGTGAAACAGGAAGTGTGTTATAACTTCAGCATACATTAACTGATCTTGATGAAACTTCAGCAGTGTGTTCGCTGTAAGAGGACGATCACATGGATGTGACTATTGTGAGTCAAAGTTATAGCGCCACCAACTGGCAGCAGGAAGTGTGTCACTTTCAAAATGCTTTGAAATCACCCTTTTATTTTTACCCGATTTGCTTCAAACTTCATCTGTATAATGTAAACATACGGCAGATGTAGACCTGTGAATGGATTCTTGATATCTTTGAAACTGTTGCCGTGGCAACGCATCAAACTTTACCATTCTTTTAGGATGCTTTTGAGACCCTTAGCATGCTTCAAATTGCATGAAACTCGACAGACACATCACATTTATTAGCCAGTAGACATGTGCAAAGTTTCAGAAACGGGCGTGGTGAGGGCTCAGTAGCGCCACCTTTTGACAAAAGTGGGGTTGTTAGTTTTATCTACAGTTACAAAAATCGGTATGTATATTGTACTCCTCGAGCCGGACAACTTTCTAATTGACACTCATTAGCTAGGACCCACAGAAAGTCAGATATGTTTGTTTGAATGTAGAGAAAATCTCAGAATTTTGCCAGTCTCTCAGTGTCCTCTGTGTGAGTGAGAGGAGGGGCGCCTGTCAGGTTAATTTTAACCCTTTATTTGCTGTGTGCGACTTCTCTGGCATTTTCGGGGGCCTTAACATCCTCGAAAACTCTTGAAACTTTGCACACGGTCAGAACCCATGGCCATCAGGGCCGGGCTGAAGCTGGTAACCGGGCGTGGCAGGGCGGCTCGACAGCGCCCCCTGGACTGGGATTCGAACATTTGTCCATAAATCAAACACACTTGCATGAATTAATATGAAACTCGGTACAATTATAGATCACATCAGGCCAAACAACTTTCGTGCTCTAAGTTTTATGACAGTTCAAATGGAAGTTATTTATGAATTATGAATTATGGGTTGTTTGAATAATTGTCCTAGGAGAAATACATCAAATCACAATGCATGTGTTTACCAATCACAACCAAACTCGGTGTGCATGAAGTCAAGACATTGAGGATGCTCAATTCCGGACGGATTTTTGATATCTCGAACGGTCTGGCCGTGGCGAGGAAATGAATTTTATGACTAAAAAAGGACACATAAAGTGTGTTATAACTTTGCTCAATTTACCTACAGTTACAAAACTTACCACGTATATTGTTCTCGTCAAGCCGATCAACTTTCCAATTTAAAGTCATTCGCTCTGAGCAACAGAAAGTCAGATATTGTAGTTTGAATGGATTTATTTCCCCTGCGATTCTCTCTCTCTCTCTCTCTCTCTCTCTCTCTCTCTCTCTCTGTGTGTGTGTGTGTGGGTGTGTGTGTGTGTGGGGAGGGGAGGGCTGTTGTCTGTGTTTATGTGTGTGTGTGTGTGGCTGGCTGTGATTTTTCCTACAAGTCCTTGTCTCTAAGTCCTTGTCTTTTTGCATAACAATTTTGCATAACAATATTTTTAAATGACAAAATAGGCATATAACCCCCATCTTTTAAATGTATAGTTTGCTTTAAATAAAAGTAAGATTGTATTTGTAATTGAAGTTGAATGAATTTAAAATTCATGTGCTATATTTCAATATATTTGTTTTCCTTAAGATTTTAAAACACTAACTTCATTCTTATCTGAATTACAAATATTTGTTTCTGTATAAAATAATACTCTGACTAAAAACACATTTGATGTTTTTTTGGTATTTTTTATTTACATGTATTTATGTGTGTGTGTGTGTGTGTGTGTGTGTGTGTGTGTGTGTGTGTGTGTGTGTGTGTATAAAGTGCAGGGTTTTTTTTAGATAAAGTAGAATTTCTATAACTATGTGTTGAACTAATAAATCACTCTTGTGTGTGTTAAACACAATCTACTTAATACAGACAACTTCATTATAAAGATAAATAACAAATCCAAAAAATATATGATTATAATCTATGACAAAAAAAGCCATTACAAACTATATTAATGGAAAATACACATTGCTCTTTGTATTGTTGTAAAATATTCATGAAAAACAAGATAACAAAAATCAAAAAGATAAATTATTTTAGATATAGCCATGTTTTAAATGTATAGCAGAGATGTTAATTGAGGCAGCAACATACAAACTTTCTAGAACAACATGGACCTGATAGCTGGTTTTTATGGAGGACAGTGAAGAGGAAGAGGGTGCAAATCAAACAGCTCATTCTCAGACTACACAGCAAACAGCTTAAGTTTTTAGTGCTTTGTTTGAGGTTTTTAGTGCTCTGTCCTATCTATTATCAACATATAATAGATGGAACAGAACAAGAAAGGCAATTAATAATCTGTCATTGCGTCACTGCATTATGATATGAAAGGCTCAGTACAGTGTGGCACAAAACGCTTATGCGCATCCCGAGTGGAGAATGATGCGCTTAAAGCCACATGGAGTTACAGCGCACAGCGCATCGAGTCCGCATTGATGCAAGCTCTACAATACACTTCTTTTTGATAGTCAAAGCGGGGGTTACGTTTTTACACGTCGTACAGAATAACCCTAAAGGCACCAAGGTGGCGGTGCCACCGGCTTTATATTAAATATAAATATAGCTGTGAGCAGCGATAAAGGGCCAAAGCCGGCGGTACCACCATCCCGGTGCCTTTGGGTAACTAAAGGCATCGGGGTTGCGGTGCCACCGGCTTGGGCCCGCAATCGCTGCTCGCAGCTATATTTATTATTATTTTGTAACCTTTTGGGCATTTTTGGGGCCCTTAACGTGCTCGAAAACTCTTGAAACTTTGCACATGGGTCAGAACCCGCGGCCATCAGAGCCGGGCTGAAGCTGGTACCCGGGCGTGGCAGGGCGGCTCGTCAGCGCCCCCTGGAACGGGGTCCGAACACTTGGTCCATAACTCAAACACGTTTGTATGTAATAATATGAAACTCTGTGCACATGTTGATCTCATAGTTTCATCTATACCTCGCGCTTTTACTTTTTACCCCAGCCCAACAGGAAGTCGGCTATTGAGGTTTGTTTGTAAAACGCTCGCAATGGAATGTTAAATACTCCTCCTAGAGCTTTGATCCAAATTCGACAAAACTCGGTCAGCATGAAGTCAAGACATTGAGGATGAAAGTTTGCGAGGGGATTTTTGATATCTCGAACGGTTTGGCCGTGGCGAGGAAACGAAATCATGGCGAGAAACGTGAACCAGGAAGTGTGTTATAACTTCAGCATACATTAACTGATCTTGATGAAACTTCAGCAGTGTGTTCGCTGTAAGAGGACGATCACATGGATGTGACTATTGTGAGTCAAAGTTATAGCGCCACCAACTGGCAGCAGGAAGTGTGTCACTTTCAAAATGCTTTGATATCACCCTTTTATTTTTACCCGATTTGCTTCAAACGTCATCTGTATAATGTAAACATACGGCAGATGTAGACCTGTGAATGGATTCTTGATATCTTTGAAACTGTTGCCGTGGCGACGCATCAAACGTTACCATTCTTTTAGGATGCTTTTGAGACCCTTAGCATGCTTGAAATTGCATGAAACTCGACAGACACATCACATTTATTAGCCAGTAGACACGTGCAAAGTTTCAGAAACGGGCGTGGTGAGGGCTCAGTAGCGCCACCTTTTGACAAAAGTGGGGTTGTTAGTTTTATCTACAGTTACAAAAATCGGTATGTATATTGTACTCCTCGAGCCGGACAACTTTCTAATTGACACTCATTAGCTAGGACCCACAGAAAGTCAGATATGTTTGTTTGAATGTGGTCTTGCTCAATCTGAGCCTGCTGTCTTTGCCTGTCTGTGTATGTGTGTGTGTTTGTAGGGGGAGGGGTCTTAACCATTTCACTCCTGTGTGTATGGCCTGCATAAAAAATAAATGCCTTAAGCCTGGTATTTTTTTAAATAAGTTTTTTATTTTTTATAAGTAAAGGCATATAACCAGTTTAATTGTAGTGCATTAATAGTTTTATATAATTAGTTTATTAATTAAATTAACTTGGTCCATAAACTTGATCTGAAAATTTGGTCCATAAATCAAACACACTTGCATGTAATAATATGACTTGAGTGTTAATCACATCATGTTTTCAGTTTGAATATAATATATATAATAATGAAAAAAAAAAATAAAGTTGTTGATCCAGCTGGAGCGCAGGCTGAGAATAGCGCTGTCATGACTGGATCAGAGATCATCAGTCATGCCTTCTCATACCTTACGCGCACACCACGCCCACTTACATCAGATCACATCAACATGTCAGCCGGAGGGATAACGAGGGTCGTCGTCGCTTTTGGATTCAAGAATTTCTTACAACAAGATGGCAAAAGAACAGCGCTTTGCAAGACATGCAACGTTAAGATCGCGGACAGTCAGATGACAACCTCCAATTTCGTCCGTCATTTGAAGAGCCATTCTGCCCGTAAGTGCTTGTCAATTTGTTAATGTTATCTGGTTAGCTCGTTCGTAGTTAGCTAGCTAATGTAAGTTAAAGGAGAACTCCGGCGCAAAATTACACATTGTTACCTAGTCAACCGTTATCTGAGATTTGTTTTCATGACTGCCGAATGTAAATAGTTTTATCTATAAAAACAGTTTAGCCTATAAGTGACGTCCGACATTCTGCATATTGTGTTATTTTGTTAAGCCCCACTAAAGGCATAAAAAACTGTAAAGCACAATCAAGTTTTCACACTATATTCCAAGACTTCTAAAGTCATTCAATAGCTTAATGTGTGGTAAAATTAATATTTTAGTCTCTAAGTTAAAGTTAACGGAAAGTCATCTCGCCTCAGTCATTCTCCATGCATCAGCATTAGCGCGTCGCGTTCGGTTGCGACAGTAACACGACGACACTCTTCAAGATCAATGTTCCCAATATTATACTTTATTTGTAGATAAGGCATAAAGGTCTATGATTTGCATAAAATGACTATCTTGCTGGAGTGGAGTTTATTGCCCTTTAGAATACACTAAGCATTAGTGCTGCACGATTAATTATATCGCAGTCGTAATAGCGATCTCAAACCTATGCAATTATATAACGCAAAATGCCGCGATTTTATATGAAATAAACAAAGTAGGGCTATTAGCGCAGCATCTCTTCTTTTTTGTCATCCTTTGACTAGTGTTACAAGATCCCCCTCTTATTGGTTCAAATGCCTTTTCGCATTTTGCACGACAAGAAGTGAAAAGCTGCCTGTGAGTGCCCTAGATTAGAATAGATGAGACTCGCATAATGCGCATGCACTGACCGTGTGCCAGCCCAGAATAAACAGTTCTCTTTCGAGCTTGAACGAACAATAGCACACACAATTATGCCAAAATGTGGTTTTGTCTAGTATCTTCATAACATAAGAAAAGTCTATGGATGAAAAGAGTTGTGCTATGAGGCGCGTGTGAGATCCGCGTCTCGGCAACGGGTGCTCTTAAAGGGCCAGCAGCGAATAAAGCGTTCTTTCAGTAAAGTTAAAAGAACAAAGGGAAATTAGAAAATTACTCACTGATCTTGAGTAAAGAACTTTTGTAGCTTTAATAAGGATTATTATATATATAATTTATGATTCAGGCAGCGCAGACTGTTTGATAACTTTATTCAATTTCTGTACCTGTTAAGACAGGAAGGGCACAGGTAAATATGTTTTTTATTATGGGTTTATGTGGGGATTGTTTGAAGTTCACTTAATTTAAAAGCTGTTATATATTTTTTTTAAGCCTAATAATTTTTTTAAAAGTTGATGGCTTTCAATTGATGGAATCACTGTAATGTTGGTTTGGTTGATGGTTTATTGATCATTATAGGTGTTATCAATCATTTATTGTTGTTGTTGTTTTTAGTTTGAGTTGAGAAATAAACATTAATCTGTGTGTGCATTTTACTTTAGAACCAAGCAAGTTGGACTCATGAAACCATTTTATTATATCGGAGTCGCAAATCGCAATTGCAATATTGGCTCAATAATGGCAATATGACATTTTCCCAAATCGTGCAGCCCTACTAAGCATAGATTATAGATACCATCCCTTCGCTATGTTCTTTTCAATGTGAAGCGTTGCGTGCTGTGACTTGGTGTTGCTTCAAGTGCATCATTCTGCACACGGGATGCGCATGATTGCTTATAATACTTTGGGGAGACAAGGGGGCGTGGCCTAAGGGAATATCACTCGTGATGTTAAGTGATGTTACCCCGCCATCGCTGATACAACCTTTAGCAGTCATGTTTTTGCTTCTTGAGAGAGAGAGAAAGTGTGTGTGTGTGTGTGTGTGTGTGTGTGTGTGTGTGTGAGCAGTGGCGGTTCTAGGCGGGGGCCTGGGGGGGCCAGTGCCCCTGCGACAACAAGCTTGGACCCCCTTGTGGCCCCCTAAATGTGGAGTCAGTGTGAAATATTTTTTTTATAGTGTGTCACGCATTGAGCATGACAGTCACTCGTTTCAGTCTTTTGTCTCACACACTCCCGTCACACATTGTATTTCTCATGCGGAAAAACTATTAATAATATATTTAATATACGCAATTTCTCTGGCCGCGCCGCTCTCACGTGAGAATCAAGCGCGTCTCGCCTGGAGTTCAGCAGTCGACCCTGCTACGCATCAGCCAATCAAAAAAAGAGAAGTGCTACTTAATAGCCAATCAGAAAAGGGCACTATTGTATCTGGGTAAAATTTAACGCAACAACCAATGAAAAAAAGCATATCCTGGAATTGTTCATATGATTCTGTTACAACATCTTCCGAAAGTTTCTTCACCCGTCCCACAGATGAAACTAATCACTGGAGCTCCGAACATCACTTGGAGCACGGAGTAAGTCATGATCTCCTGTTTTAATGTTACAACAAATTCACAACTTGTTTGACAAAAACTATGACAACTTGACTGATGTAAGATGAATCTTTCCCGTAGCGTAAGCTAGCTTACGCAATGCTCGTTCCCTCATCTAGAGAGAACCGAGGTTACGTTAGGTAATCGATTCGTTTCCCATTTAATTAGTATCAGTCTGTAACTTAGACAACAGTTTTACAGCCTGTTCACTGACAACACCTGCTCAGAACAAGTAGTCTAGGCCTAGTCATCTTATTACACGAATCACGATGACTGACATATTGTCACATTATAAACATCTCTCTCTCCAAATAGGCGTAAAAATTTTATTAGCACTAGATAAATTAAAGTGTAATGCATAGTCGATTTTAAAACATCTCTCTCTCCAAATAGGCTTAATAATTTTATTAGCACTAGATAAATTAAAGTGTATTGCATAGTCGATTTTATAGGTCACTTTTAAAATCATGTCATATTTTATAATTATATCCTGGCCAAGGATGCATTAATTATTGCTTCTGTCTTTCAAAGATGTCAGGAAAAAAAAATTATAAAAAAGCTCATTCACCCTGAGAGGAAAGCCCCCTAAAAAGGCCAGTTTAGAGGATAATTTGCTGATCTTTTTGCAAAAAAAAAAAAAAAAAAACACAAAAATCGTAGATTAATTTGTAAAAATTATATATATATATATATACATACTGTATATTCAATGTAAAAAAATAAAATGGAAATTCAAATACAGACTGATATATGTAATGCAAATGTAAAAATATAATGGAAATGCAAATTGTTGGATAATTATAAACATGGTATTTTGCTTATTTATGCATTCAGTGCAGTGCAGAAAATGATAAGGTCTAAATGTAACTGGCCCCTCTAACAGTACAACTGGCCCCAGCTTGGCCCCCCCAGTTGAAATGGTCTAGAACCGCCACTGTGTGTGTGAGAGAGAGAGAGAGAGAGAGAGAGAGAGAGAGAGAGAGAGAGAGAGAGAGAGAGAGAGAGAGAGAGAGAGAGAGAGAGAGGAGAAATGTAACAAAGTTTAATATTGTTTGTAAACTGTGTTTGAGAGAGAGGAAGGTGTTCAGAGAGTCTGTAGGATGTTAAGCTGTTATTTGTTTTATGGACTCAATGTTGAAAATTTAAAACATTTCAAACACACTGTTGGCAGAAGTGAAAAAATAAATAATTTTATGAAGTTACAATTTTGTTTGATTCCATGGTGTATTTTACTGAACATGAGTATTTACAATGCAAATTATTGTAATTTACTGGCAAATACTTATCTTGTCTTTTCATTTTATTAAGATCAGATTCTGCATGTAAAATTAAAATAATAAGGTGACTTGACTTGCACTTGACTTAACCTACTACAAGACTTGACTTGACTTGACATAGCCTGTGACTTGACTTGACTTGCCCCCCCCCCCCCCCCAAAAAAAATACTTGGGACTTACTTGAGACTTGACGGTTAAGACTTGAGACTTACTTGAGACTTGCGTGACCTGCGCCCATCTCTGCTCTAAGTTTTAAGACAGTTCAAATGGAAGTTGGGAATTATGTGTTGTTTGAATAAATCTCCTAGGAGAAATACATCAAATTACAACGCATGTGTTTACCAATCACCACCATACTCGGTGTGCATGAAGTCAAGACATTGAGGATGCTCAATTCCGGACGGATTTTTGATATCTCGAACGGTTTGGCCGTGGCGAGGAAAATAATTTTATGACTAAAAAAGGACACATAAAATGTGTTAACTTTGCTCGTTTTACCTACTGTTACAAAACATGCCACGTATATTGTTCTTGTCAAGCCGATCAACTTTCTAATTAACAGTAAGAAGCTCAGACCAAAAGTAGGGATGCACCGAATATTCGGCCGCCGAAAATTTTCGGCCGAAAGACTTTTATCACCGAAATAATACGGCCGAAATGTTGTGATGACGCAAACAGAAACCGCGACCTGCACGTGCTTGTCTGAAGCAACATGTCTGTGGTGTGGACGTATTTCAGTGTATCTGAACCCGCGATGAGACGGAAACCTTGTTTATCCACCTATAAACAATGCGTGCCGCCATGACGACCACTCCGGTTCCGAGCGGGTCAAGAGCGGTGCGCGCGCTGTCTGTGGAGACTTGCGCTGCCTTGTTTATACTTTCGCCTGCCTCCGCAGCGCGAGTCTCCACAGACAGCGCGCGCACCGCTCTTGACCCGCTCGGAACCGGAGTCGTCGTCATGGCGGCACGCATTGTTTGGAGCAGGAAACAATTAAAAATTATAAATTAGACTCGCGCTGAGGAGGCAGGCGAAAGTAAACAAGGCAGCGCGAGTCTCCACAAACAGCGCGTGCACCGCTCCAAACGGTCGAGGCGTTTATACTTGACGCGCTCTCCGTTGTAACTGTTACTATTCCTTGAAACGACAGGGGACGACTCAAGCAACTGTCCTCTAACCATCAGGAATCGGCGAGAAGAAGACAGATAAATACATGACAATGTTTATTTTTTAGTATTCCACCACCAATACAAAAATAATCATGTAAAGTAAAACCCAGTAAACCCTGAGATTATTACTTGTGACATTACAAAAAAAAATATGTATATGGGAACATGTATAGAACTAAATTAATGCTCTCTTAAATATTTTCTACATTCACTAAAAATGTTTCATTAACTTTCATGTACATTTGTATTAAACATGGACCATTGTTCATTTAAAAAGGCTTTTTATGCTATTGTATGCTACATTTTTTAAAATGTAACTAATTTAGACCTGCAAACTGTGTGCTAGTGATGAGAAGTTTGCGGTTGGCTTTGTTTTTGAGAGAACATTTCATTTTAAAACCTTTCTGCAGGCCAGTAGATTATTATTTAGGGCACACATGAGTGGGGTCAAGTTAAACATTTTAGTTTGAATTTTATTTTATACTGTGCATTGTGCTAAATATATATTTGCATAATTTGTAATTGATTTATTCTTTGAAAATGTTATATTAATTTATGCAATTGCAATGCCTTGATTTTAGTAAAGTTTGCACAGTCATAGCCATAAATGCAATGATACTAATAATTGGCATAATTTCTTTCGGTGTTTCGGTTTTCGGCCTTGGTTTCCTTTTTTTCGGTTTTCGGTTTCGGCCAAGAATTTTCATTTCGGTGCATCCCTAACCAAAAGAAAGTCAGATATTGCAGTTTGGATGTGTATCTTGTCTCTATCAGTGTCTGTGTGGGGAAGAGGGAGGGGGGGGGGGGTTGCTGGTGTCTGCGTTTATGTGTGTGTGTGTGTGTGTGTGTGTGTGTGTGTGTGGCTGACTGTAGATTTTTTCTGCAAGTCCTTATCTTTTTGCATAACAATTTTGTATTTTTTTAAATGACAAAATATGCATATAACCCTAATCTTTTAAATGTATAGTTTGCTTTAAATAAAAGTAAGATAAATTGGTAAACTACAAATTGGTAATTGAAGCTGAATGAATTTAAAATTAATGTGCTATATTTCAATACATTTGCTTTCCTTAATATTGTAAAACACTAACCTCATTTATATGTGTGTGTGTGTGTGTTTGTATGTATATATATTTTGCAAAGCCCTCACTGATGCAAGCTCTTCTGCACACTTCTCTTCGACAGTCAATGCGGAGGTTAAGTTTTTGCACGTCGTGCAGAATAACCCTCTTTATATATATATATATATATATATATATATATACTTAAAAGAGCGGGGGTTAAGTTTTTGCACGTCGTGCAGAATAACACTAAAGGCACCATATATATACTTAAAAGTGGGGTTGTTAGTTTTATCTACAGTTACAAAAATCGGTATATACATTGTACTCCTCAAGCCGTACAACTTTCTAATACAGTCATTAGCTCGGACCAAGAGGAAGTCAGATATTTTGGTCTGAATATGGTGAGCCTCTCTCTGAGCCTACGTCCCTGTATGGCAAGCCCTTTTAACATTTAAAAGCTAAGTTTGCCTATCCGGAATTAACATTGTAGATATCAACAACGTCTTTCTGTCTAGTCGTTACACTTTGGATAGTTTGTATTATCATTTAAGATATCTGTAACATAATTGTAACTAGTCGAAATGACAGAGTATGGCAAGCCGTTTTAACATTTAATCATGAAAGGGCCAAAGCCTTCGGCACCGCCACCCGGGTGCCTTTAGGTAACTAAAGGAACCGGGGTTGCGGTGCCTCCGGCTTGGGCCCGCCATCGCTGCTCGCAGCTATATTTCCTCTTCTTTTCTCCATCACAACCTCACTGGGCACGATCATAAAGGTGTATGGCTTTTTTCTAAATTACAATGCAAATGTTTGCAATATTTGATGACCAACTGAACTTTTTCACCCATATTTTTCGCTCATTGTTGTGGTTTCAGTCTTTTTATGAAGGTCAACGGGTCAAAACCTGAATGTTCACACACATGTTCTCGATTAGAAAAGGTCAGTAAGGGTCAAAAACCACCTGTCCATTTGATAGATCGATAGGTCAAAGGTTAATCGATATTCCAGAGATGGAATGCAAAAGGTCAAAGGTTTATGACTACTTCAAAGATGGAATCCGGAAGGGCAAAGGTCAGCCCCGCCCCCTGTCCAGCAAAAAGCAATAAATCATTTTGACACAAGCTGCCGGGTTAGAACTACTTCCGATCGACCAAAACGGATCTGAACAGCAGGTGTAAACAGGGCCTGAGCATCTGCAGATGATCTGACCGAAAATATGTCACTCCTGATCTCACTCCACTGGCTCAATCCAGAATCAAATTGTAAAGTTTTGACACTGGCTTTCAGAACTTCCACTGGAAAAGCACCTCCCAACCTCAATACACAAACATACACTCCCGTCAAATGAGTGATGCCTATGTCGCTACTTCACAATGAGGCTAAAAGTTACTCTCCAAAAGTTTCACCCTCTCTGTTCCTCTGAAATGAGCTGCCAACCTCTATCCAAACTGCTGAGACCATCACATCTTTCAAGAAGCAGCTGAAGACACACCTCTTCCACAAGCACTCAACCACCCCCTTAATCCAACACACACACTCTCTCTGGCTTGCTTCCTTATATTGTCATCAAATAAACTTGCCGTTGTATATTACGAATATTGTTGCCTCCTTAATGAATTGCTTTTGTTCTTCTCTTGTAAAGCGCCTTGGATAAAAAGCATCCGCTAAATGCATGAATGTAAATATTTTTGTTCTAAATGAAATTCTTTTTACAGAATATTTTCCCAAAAACATTCCTCCTGCTCACTCTTTGTTGGCCAAAACAGTTCCCGAACTGATCACAAAGGTCTTAGTAATTAGAGGAAAATGTTTAAGACAGCCAAAATGCTTTGCTTCCAACTCTAATTAAACTGTCAATTTGTGTTCTGATAGACCGGTAAGGGAGAATCTCATCCAAAAGTGTAATGTTTCACTCGGTGCATGCTAAATTTGGTGTAAAAATGATAATCGTGCCTGGCTCGGAGTGTTCCAGTTTTTCCTCTCTTTCTCCTTGCTTTATGTTCCAGCATTAATTTGATTGCCTCATTTACAGCCAGCGCCAGTGCTGTTGCCAAGGATACAGGAAACATTTTTATTTGTCTGTTTGTGTCCAATCTTTGTATAAAGATGGCATTGAAGCGTTGAAAAACTACAAACATATGACACAATTGCTGGGGACATAAATTCATGGCAATCATCAATGACAGAATTATTGGCACATTAAACACTCTGAGCAAGAAAAAGGGGCAAAAATGATTGAAGCAAATTGTTTTAATATTCACAGCAGTGCTTTGCATAATGAGATATACACAAAGGACTGACCTTTACTTTTAGGTTTGTCATATTAAAAGAGGGAGAATTGCATATTAAAATCAATGCACTGCCTAGAACAAATTAATATGTGCATAAAATCCAATAATACAATCATTACTTGCTTGGCACTGTGACATTCAACATACGTCACGGTTATAACCAAAGATGTCATATCACACTATCAGGTTATTGCATGCATTTCTGCCTAAATAATTTTGGTAATGTCCTGTCCAGAAATGTGTTCCTTATAATGCCCATGCACTGCTCTCATTGAGAACACATTTTAGAGCAGCCACAACCAATGATATATGGATTATGATCTGTCAGGTTATAATTCACTTGGAGAGCACGTGTGCTGGTGGTTTATCTCATGGGTTGAGAGTTAACCTTGTCCTCCTCAGTCCCATCCTTTACCATCTTTCCAGCAAACAAAGATGGTTAAAGATGTTACAAAGTTGTGTCATCATCTCTCAGATAAAGAGGGAAAAAAGCTTTAATTCTGTTAAATTAGGTAGGTGTTATATGGAAATGTGTGTGTGGGCTGGTAAACCATACATTATGGGGTCCAAAAGATTGCAATATCCGAAATCCTTGTTCTTGTGGGGACTTTTTTTTGGTCCCCATATAAGGAAAACAGCTTATAATTCATTCTAAGTGCTTTTTTAAGTAGCCTAAAAATACAGAAAGTTGTCTGTGATGGGTAGGCTAGGTTTAGGGGTAGATTAGGCTATTCAGTTTATACCGTAATAAAAATAATATTAAATGTTTTATTAAATATAAAATAAAAATATGTTAATATAAAACAGACCTTTATGAATACATTATGAAGAAAAAAAGTAATATATGTACAATGATGGTCTTTGTTTTCCTATAGACCAAATGTTTAGGTGTGTGTGTGTGTGTGAGTGTGTGATTTTCCCAAATACAAATATGAAAATGCGAAATACAATATTAAGCGTTATACACAAAACAAGTCCTATAACGACAAAGCATAAAACACATAACAAGACAAAGAAATATACAATACATTTTATTAAAATAAGGTGATAAATAAGGTATAAAATAACAATAGGCTAATATAAAACAAACCTTTATGAATACAATGAAGAACAACCTAACAATGGTCTCTGATTATGATGACTAGTTGGTTTTTGAGAGTCTGCAGCAGAAAAGTTCATTTTTCGCTGCAATTGATGGGTAACAGTCCTAATATGCCCAGTCTGACTGTAAGTCACAAGACAGCTGCGAAGCTTTTACGATACTTAAGGTAGATTGAAAATAGCAGTGTAATACGCAGACCAATAGCCGCGTTTCCACTGCCGGGCCAGGGCCGGGCCGTGCTAGTGCGTGCCAGGGCCAGTCGCGTTTCCACTGTCACTTCCGGGGCTTGATCGGGGCTTCCTCAGGGCCAACGGCCAGGATTTCTGGCCCGTCGAATACCTTGGGCCAGAGGGGGCCAGCTCGGGCTAGAGGCGTGTTCAAGGTAAAGGCGGAGTTTATCGGTGTTAAGGAACGTTATGATCTGAAGCAAGATGCACAGGGGTGTCCATGTTTAACCGATTAACCGTTTAAAATTGCATAACATTTTAATTTGAACTGTAGGCCTATGCCAAATGCTGCGCAACAAAGGCTATATATAGCTACATATCGACGAATTTTCAGATATTTGTTTGATTTTTTTGCCCCTTAAACATTTAAAATATTTGACAAATTAATATGAAAAAAAATATATATTTTACTGGTTTTCTGAGGCCAAATTAGAACCTGGAAATGATATTTTCCCCGCAGTGCTGAATGAGAAGAGCCGTAACCACAGCCTACAGAAAGGGATTTATGGGTGATTTATAGGCTATAATAAATGTGTCTGATAATAAAATAATATAAAATAACGAGGCATTAATTGTTTATTAATAAACTATTGTTTTCTAAATGATTTTCGGCTAAATCATCGGCGGATCTCCATCTCCGGATGCACATTTAGAGAGAAATTAAGCTACATAAACATAGGAGATATTGGCTTTCGATTTGAATTTGTTCGTTTTTAATTGGACATTTAAAGCTTTAATCTACAAAGGATATAACCCCTGTAGACTAAAGCTTTAAATGTCCAATTTAAAACGAACAAATTCGAATGCGGTGGCTGTTTCAGGTCTCGCGCTTCAGTTCACGGAGATCATGAAGCGCGCCTTGATTAATTGTTAAAGCACAACGTTTTCTTGTTATAAATAAATGTATTTGCGAATAATGTATTATTATTTTCTGTATGACCAGAAATTAAAGAGTATTTTAAGTTGTTTCCACTGAAAGAAATGCAATGAAACTGTTCACATGGGCGTCTCGCAGCCATCAGTGCGTGCTCCACACACACTGGATATGCGCTGATATTTGTCAAAAATATTGTGTTTATTTGTGCTCTGTTCCTTTTTTGGATAAAGACGTCTTCTACATATGCAGCCTAATAAAATGTTACAATAATGATGATGATGGTTATTATTATTATTATTATTTGCAGACACGGAGTTTTTGTGAAATGGACGTTTTGCTTATTTTTAATTGGCAATTTCAGTTTAAAGGGTGATGGAAATATGGGCTTTAACTGCTCCGTACTTGCTGCGTTTTATTTCTATAAATTAATTTCGTTTCAAATGGGGTCCAATCAGTTATTAAAGGTGTTAAAAATTTACTCTGTATCTCGAGGTTGCGGCGCGCACACTATGCACCGAGTATAGTATATATATATATATAACCGATGGGCCTCGGTTAACGATTAATGAATAACTTGAAAACGTGCCCGCAGTCCCTACTTGTTATATCGCGCAAAAAATCGCTGCTTGAAATGGAGAATCGCCTGTACTGGTCTCGGGACACTATTGCAGCCACTACGGCAGTTGAGTTAATATACATGCTATCTTCCTAATTTAAAAAATAAATTTTAATTCATAATACCCGCTGAAATGGGTTGGGTTTTGTGACGTTTGATCCTGAAAGGCGTGTTAGGGGTGGGGTCTGGGGCAGAGCTGTGGGGCTACTGGCCCGGCAGTGGAAACGCAAGCCCGGTGCTTGAGGCCCGAGGCCACTAGCTCGGCCCGGCTCGCTGTTAGCTCTGGCCCAGCCCTAGCCCGGCAGTGGAAACGCGGCTAGTCTGTTGTTGAACGGCTGGCGGAGGAGATTGTGGGTGTGGCGAAATCGCAGGCAGTGCCCAGCCAGGCAAAATTAAGGTCTGTCCCAGCGGTCAACTGTGCTGTTTATCTTTATCAGGAATCCGTTTTTTTATTATACGGTTTTGCAATATTTGTATTTTTTATTTTATTTTTTATTTTTATATTATTTTTTTGGGAGGGGGTTGCTTTCGAAATACAATGCGTAATTCTAATCTCACATGTCTCCAATTATAGTTTAATACAACCAAATAATTAAACTGATGTACGCAAAACACAAAGCTTTCTCAATCATAATCTCACATTTAAAACTAGTTTAATAACGCTATATAATTTTCATATTATTGAGGGGTGTTTATTTTATTTAAAAAGAAAAATAATGGAAGGAGGCTCCACGAGACTGCTAGCTGCTACCTCATTTTCGCGTGGAAAGTCTCCGCCCTACTGCTAGTCTGAGGCCGTCGGCTTCCTCTGAAGCGCTTGGCTGGCCATAAGCTGCTAAATATTTATTCTATTGCTTTATATTTAATACAGACCACGGGAAAATAGATATTATTCTAGGACAGAACTAAGATTGCGGAGTGGAGAGGTCGGGGAATACCCTGCTGCCTGATTTGCGTCGGCGCTGTGGCACATTTGTTCAGCACTTTAGCTTCAGAAGCTAACTTAGCGGTTGGTGAGAGTGGAAGCATCGGCACGAGTAAGAAGAACCTCTCATTCGCCCATTATAACACACCTCAGCACCTAGTTATGCATGAACTGACGGTTATACTCTCCGTTCGCGCTTTAGATAGCTGGAGTGCGCTTATAATTTGTTAAAAGTGTTCATTTTGCAGAGTGAAAGTGCATGGCGTGTGGCCGCGCGCGGTGGGGGATGGGCGCTCAGGTTCCTCGCGCTGTGTCTGCAGTGCACGCGAGATGGACGTTGACAACAACTAGCTTGTATTTAACCGACTAGTTAGCTACGTTGCTATGGAAGCAGCCACGTGCTGGAACTAGAATCGCTCATTTTTGCACTTGTTTGGGGAGTCTTGTTGTTTCCGGTGACGTTTGCCCACGACGATGCGCATTTAGCATAGACGGGCATTTAACCGTGAGCTCAAAATCGAATGACATGTAATTGCGCTTCCGGTAGAATGTTAGCGTGACAGATGTTCAGATTATATTTTTTTGCGATGTAAATATGGTCATTACATTAGGCATTTAATTGCGTTAATTAAATAGCTTGCTATACGTATTCTGAAAAGGTAATTGTGTATTTTACTGGTAAAGACGTGAGTGCACCAAACGTAATAAAATATTTTTTTTATATAACGTTAATTCTTAAAAAAAATTTAATTAATTAATTATTTTAATTACTTTTTTTTTTTTTTATGAACGTTCCATTAAGATTTTTACAGACTTTTTTTTTACTTATTTAAAATGAATTCATGATAATATGTAAATCAATTGAATGGAATTTTACTGTTAATTGAATTGCGTAAATCTTGAAAAAAGTCTTAATTTTCTTTTGTGAGTGTAGACAAATTTAATACATCTATTGAACAGAATGAACCTAAGTCAATTACAAAATTACGCATAGTTTAACCATAAAGATGTTTAGCAGATATATTTTTATGTCACTGAAGTGATGTGTTATGTTACTCTATTTAAGTGTGCACGACTTTTAGTTGATCGCATAATTTCATGATAGCTGATAAAGTGTTAAAAGTGTGTCCTCAGTAAGAGATGCTTTGTAACAGATGTACTTGTCTAGGTCTTTCTTTATACACTGCACGACTACTTTAAATCCGAACAGAGTTTGTATAAAATATACAAAAAGAACATTAGCTTGTGAGAGCGTCATTGTCCACTATGATTGGACGAGAAGACAAAGATGGAAGACTTGCGTAACCCAAGGTTCACGTTCTCCTCACAATCATGATGATAGACGTAGGATCCACAGCTACAATAAGTATAGAAGCTCTATGATTACAACGACCGTCATTTGAAGTGTCACAAAATTCTGAAATTATCGTACATTATGGGATTTTTTTCATTATTGATCGTCAAAATTATCGTACGTCTGGCAACACTGGGCATTATACACTTGCTGACTCTGTAAATGGTTACATAGAAAAAAAAAACTGGGTCATTGTACAGTACTCTAAACCAGGGGTTTTCAAACTGGGATCGGGGACACCCTTGGCCCCAAGAAGGAGAAGTTAAACGTGCAAATAAATAATAAAATAAGATTAGATTTTAGAATAAAATGCACATCATCATCATCATGTGTAGATGTTGCATGACAGTAGTGTCATTTTAGAAAGATCATGGCCTTTCAGAGCATTAATAATTAATGACTGTGATTAGGGTACTCTTTCTCAAATTGTATGGTCTACTTTCTGCTTGTGCTTGAAACATGACTAGGATAGTTGTGGTGCAGGAATGTTAAAGTTATTACCAAACCTGGAAAGTTGCCACATTTCTAGGGCAATTTTTAAAAAAAAAAAACATTTATTTTACACTTGTATTCTGTTAAACTATTTACTAATTTTAGAGGGGGGAGGCTGACTGTAAATCTGATTATAACTAATGCAATGTTTTCTTGATAGGCAGCTTTGGCAGTGCTCCCATGGATGGCAAGAGAATGAACATCTAAATATCACTTGGTATCATGGTGAGTCAGTGCCACATCCTTCTAAATCATCAATGTCTTAAATTTGACCCACGTGAAATGCGAGCGCAACAGTCTGGGACATGTTTACTTTGAAAAACAATGGAAAAGTTGGAAACTTCACGTCTTCTAATTGTGAATGTACTGGATTGTGTGATTTATTATGAGTGTAGGATAAGATAATTTAGTGTTAAGGCATTTAGCCAGTCTGATCTTACACTCCTTAAGAGTTATTTCATTAAGTTGTATAAGCCTGTTTTATTTAATTGTGAATTGGCAACCTGTTGACACTCATAAACAACAGTGATTCTTATCATATGATGGGTTGCTGCTATACGTGAAGGCTGACTGTGCAGGGACTAAAAAATGGCCATGGCCTAAAATTAATTTATTTCTTAATAATCTTAATTAATTTTTGCAGTAATGAATCTTAGCTACTGCACAAATAATATTACCACATCTAAATGAAAATAGGCTACACCATTACAAATGTAACTTCTGTATTCAAAATCTTCAAAGTTTGTAAGCATTAACTGTAACGTTACCAACATTTTTAAAAGCACAACATATGTCGTAATATTAGCTACTGCATGTGGCACTTTACAGCTAAAATGTTGGAGTTTAGGTGTTTTAACTACTGTAATCGTTAAAAATGTTGCAAGCTGAATATCACTTCCTAACATTATCCCTATAAGTAACTTGTAAAGTAATTTCTGATTAATTCGGTTTTCGGGAGTAGTAGAGATAAAAACCCATCCACACTGACGGTTGATTGGTTGGGTCCTTACATGTGCTTCGTGAGGCACACTAGCGCACACACGCAAGGTCTCTCGCTTGCACTAGATTTCCGGGAGAATTTAACTAATTTGCGGGCATCAGGGAGCCGCTGTCAATATGTGCGAGACTTCCGGGACACTTGGGATGTCTGTGACTGCGTGTGTGGCGAGTGGCGAGCCGTCCTGGAGTATCCGCCGTTCTGCCATTCTCCAGATCACACAGATGGCCAGTCCGCCCCTGAGACTGTTAAGAAGGCTTAAAGACCGAAATAAGCAGCTGAATGAATGAGTACACCTTAAGGCTGCAACAAACGATTCTTTTGATAATCGATTAATCTAACGATTATCAGAACGGTTAATCGACTAATCGGCGATTATTTCGTCGGCTAGTTTGGAAATATTATTCAGCTTTTTCAATTAGTTAAAACATTGAGTTATACATATTCTTAATGTAATATAAAAAAAAAAAATCAATCCAGCGTTTGATATAGTTTTTTTAATGAACTTTGAGCCAACTAAACAGGTCATTCTCTTTAAGTTTAACTCAAATCACACACAAAGGCTCTCTAAGCATTGTTTAATAGGACCACTCCTTTTCTTGGAACTGAAACAGGAAAGGGGTCATTTACTTCAGGACACAAAAATGGTAAAAAATTAATCTGCGAACGATTATTATAAATATAAAATTACAATCTTTTTTTTAAATGACAATTGAGCTGACAGAGACGATCTCATTCACCTTTTAATTTACGGTATGAAAAAGAAAAAGTAACTGCCATGATATCCTTCCTAACATCTCCTTTTGTAAGTCTTCATGATTGTGGAACAAAATACAGGCAAGTGATAAGACTACTTACTATAATAAAACAGCCCTGACTCTTAAGCTCGATCAACCTTTTTTCTATGCAAAATAAATCATCACATTACTGTAATTATGTTATTATTGAGAATATTGTTAGTAGTATTGCATTATCTAATAAAGATGTTTCCTCTTTAAGTGCTCCAACATGCATGTTGTGCTCCCGTGAAAAGCAAGTTCCGCCTTGCATGTATTGCACATGACAGCATTGTTGGTTTTAAGTTTTGTGAAACTTTCCCAAACCTTGCTAGTTCAGAATCGGATTCGTTTAAACTCCGTCATAATTCACGCTGTTTTTTTTTCTTCATTTTACCGCAATAGCATTTGTAAAGGGTTGCATTACACTCTAACGCTACAGCGTGTAGCGGTCAAATCCCAATATTACACTGCACGCCCTTATTAGGTCACGTGAGATCAAACGACAACTCGACAACAACGATTTGTCAACTAATTGTTTTACCCCTAAAACACCTGGATCATTTCCTCTGGTTCAACACTAACTTTAACTCTTGTTTCCCATCACAACATCAGTCCCTACAGTGTAGCTTCTTAACCGTTCTTTCCAGCGGTGAGCAAACGGATGGAAAATTCCCCCAGGGCTCAAAGGGGCTTCTGTGAGAAAGTTCAGTCAAGATGATTAGGATCAGTTTTCTCTTTGCTTAAAAAGATATTGTTTAAGGAGACCAAGAGCAGGTCTGTGCTGCCCTTGTGGTCTTGTGTGGGTCCTAACACCCCAGTACAGTGATGGGGACACTATACTGTCAAAAAAGCAGTCCTTCAGATGAGACGTTAAACTGAGGTCCTGACTCTCTGTGGTCATTACTGCAAATGTACCGTATGAAGCAGCTTCACAAACAGTCCTTTCAACCACACAGCATCATTATTATATTCATTAAAATAACGGGATACGAGTTTATAGTTTAGGTATAAACATTTTGACAGTTGAGTATTAAGTGCTTATCGGTACGACAGGAGGTAGCGACTTGTGTTACTTAGGTGGCGACTAAGTTATGAGTCTTAAGTCTTTATGATTGTAGAAGAATCGCAGTCTTCATTTTACACAAAACAATTGTTATATATATATATATATATATAGCTTTTTACCTTACCAAAACAGTTAAAAAGCAGCAGGTCAAATTAAATTCACAAATTTATATATGATAAATAAAAACAAAAACATTTTTGTTTGCATTCCATCCAGAAAGTAGACAACGTTACATGCAATGAATTTAAGTAATGTGCATCGATTATTTTGTTAATAAATGACTGTACAATTGTTGTTGTTTTTTTATTGTTTTAGAATTTAATTTTCTTCTTATTGATGTACTAAATGAAACAGTTGTGCTGCCTAATATTTTTTTGGAAACCATGATACATTTTTATTTCAAGGTAGAACACAGTTCAGAAGCATTTACTATACTGTAATTTTTTTGCAATGGTTTTTGTCACTTTTGGTGAATTTAATTAATTCTTTCTGAATGAAAGTAATTTCTTCCTTTTGAACAGTGGTGTATACTGTGTCCAGAGTTGTTCTGATGCTCTATATGCTGTTTGTGAAGAACATTATCAGAAAACATGTCTTTGTTATTCCAGGCTCCACTCTCGCCCTGACCTCTTGGTTTACCCAGGATCCAAAATGAGCGTTAGCAGTGATGAGGTCAATTTCCTGGTGTACAGATACCTGCAAGAGTCAGGTGTGTATGTGCATCGAGCCTCTTCACTTCAGTTAACAGCTCTGTGTAATATCCTGTTTCATATCGCATGCAGGGGTAGTTTTTTTTTTTTTTTTTTTTTTTTGTCCTGCCATGTTTATTTCCAAAGAACTAATTAATGGTTTAACCACCTAACAACCGGCCAGTGCACCTTAAAAATAGGACAATATCAACTCCCTGGCAGCATCTTGACAGCGTGTTTTAGGAAATATCATCCACGTTCTCTTCTGGAAATGCAAAAATGTAGTGTTAGTGTAGTGTGGTTTAATTACCAAATGTCAGTTGTCAAAACTAATACCAGTGCCATTTATAAAAAAACATTTATTTAAACTATTTAACATGCACAAATACGCATTTGATTGTGTTATTGTAATATAATTTATATACTAATATAGTTTTATTAGTATTTTTTTATTATTTACTATATTTTTTTAGTGTCTGTGTTAGTTTATATAATTTTTTATTTATTAGTTTTAGGTAATTTAGTTACTTTTTGCAACTTGCTGTTTTGGTTTGTTTTAAACTTTTATGGTTTTATTTATCGGTAATGGGTAAATCTCTCCATATTCTAGCTTTTACTATCCTAAATGATGGCTGAAACTTTGTATTAGAGATATTTCACCTGAATTCAAATGCTTCCTTTACTGGATCTCTTAACACTGTCGCTTGATAAAGATCGGCTCGTGCTGCATTGGTCCAGACTGATAAATAATTCGTGAAGTACTCGTGAAGTAATAATTTCATTCTGCTTTCATCACGTTTGCCATTTGATGTTGGGCAACGTTGTGGTGGTCGCGCCTGCACCGTCAGGAAAAATGGTCCAACAAATCTTTCGGTTTTAATGCGGTTCAATACAAATATGTGTATCGTTACACCCCTAGGACAATACAAACCTCTTAAACTGTAAGAGATATTGGGCTGTCAATGCAGTGACACATCCGAACACGAGAGCAACGCAACCTGGCTGTTAAGATCTTATTGGTTGTTTGCTTGTCAATGGTAACACGCTGATTTATCAAAACATCTGATAATTATCGGATATGTAACATTTTTACGATGTATTTGTTGACTTAGTACCAATACTTTTGCCCTCACTATCCAAAAATACTTGTTCCTAAATGGTATCAAGAACAGTCTTCTTTTCCCCTGCAGGCTTCTCCCACTCGGCGTTCACCTTTGGCATAGAGAGCCACATCAGCCAGTCCAACATCAACGGCGCTCTGGTGCCCCCTGCTGCCCTCATCTCCATCATCCAGAAAGGCCTGCAGTATGTGGAGGCTGAAGTCAGCATCAATGAGGTCAGCACTGGTATCAGTACAACATTTCTCAGCTTCCCCGTTACACATACGAGATGATGCTCGATCTGACATGATTTTGATCTCAGGACGGCACGCTGTTCGATGGGCGGCCGATCGAGTCGCTGTCGTTGATTGATGCTGTGATGCCAGACGTGGTGCAGACGAGGCAGCAGGTTTATAAGGATAAGCTGGCTCAACAACAAGCTGCTGCCGCCTCCAGCGGCACGACGGCCTCTGCCGCCAAGAACGGAGAGAACACGGCTAATGGAGAGGAGAACGGGTCCCACACGCTGTCTAGTAAGCTCACAGCCTGCATAGTACCGTCACAACACTACATAACTGTCATAGAGAAATACCATTAAGACGGTAAAACAGCTCGATCTGTGACTTTGAGGCCACAAAAATAAACTGGGTAACACTTTTTTCGATAGACATATTGCTAACTACATGTCACCTACCAGTCATTTGTATGACTGTCTGCTTAATATCTGCTACACTTTATTTTGATGATTCCCCAAAAT
Source organism: Pimephales promelas (assembly GCF_016745375.1). The sequence goes on along the minus strand of NW_024121954.1, from coordinate 1,335,047 downwards.
ACATTCAACTGACTATTAAGTAACTTTACAAATTGTCACTTTACAATTGCGTTGTCAACTTATTCTAACCCTACCAGTCTACCGATTCTAACCCTACTCTATTGAGAGTTAGTTGACATGTAGTTGCAAAGTTACTTCTAGTTAGTTTGGTGTCTAAAGTGGACTATCACAATAAAGTGTTATCATAAATTACACTGTTCAAACTTTAGGAGTCAGTTTTGGGGTTTGGCATCAGTGATGCGCGGGTCAATGTATAAACAACCCGCAACCGACCGACGTTTTCAACTACCCGCCCGCAACTCGGACCGCAAAAAAAAAGTAAAAAAATATTGTACCCGACCCGCTTCCTGACCGCATTTTTTAAAAGTAGTAAATGCTCATCGGAGCGTTATTGGGCCATAGACGTGTAACAACACAGCATCACAAGAAGACGTAGGCCTACACATAACAAAGGCAAAGCCAGTCATCATCTTTCATTATTTCAGCAAATGTCTCCCACACTTTTACTCTTTCTATTTGTGTATTTGCGGAGCTTCCACTCCCCAGTCTTCACCTTTTCTCTTGCCGCCTCCATCTCTCTGCAGACTGTAGTGATCATAGACACGGCCGGTTCGTGAACGAATCGTTCTTTTGAACCGGCTCTTTTTAGTACACTAAATCGAACTGAATCGTTCGAAACAGTTCGCGTCTTGCGTCAGTGCAGATCCACAAGTTACTAAAGTTACTCACTTTCAGACATGCCTGACAGTCCCTCCGAATCGAAATAAATCAATATCCTGAATTATATTTTACTCCAGTAACTCCAACAGTTCACTGAACCGAGACATGTTGGTGCCACTGTTGAGAGAAGTGATGAGCACGAGCAGCTGATACTGCGTTTACCGAACGCACAGGGACAGCGGTTCTCGAATCACCAGTACAGAACCGAGAACTGTTTAGACTGAGCTTGTGTGTTATCTTCGTGCCAGTTATTCAGCCAATAATGTGTAGGGTGTATATTTCATCAAAAATTGTGTCTAGTACTATATTAATACAAATGTTTAATTGACATCTTTTTTCAAACGACCCGACCGACCGCGACCCGAATATCATTAAAAACATTTTTGGATGACCCGTAACTGCGGGTAACCGCGGGTGACCGCAGGCACCGGCTCATTTCGGATCAACCCGCGCATCACTGTTTGGCATTAATCCTGGATTTTCATGTTTTGAGGTTTCAAATGTTAATGTTCTTTGCATATTTGCTGTGTCAATATCATTGATTGGAGGAACACCGCATATGACCTTATTAAATTAACATCTTGTTTATATTCCTGACTGCACCATCAGGTTATCAGTTTCTGAGTTATTTTAGTAGTCTTTTATTTTATTTTATTTTTCATATTTTGATTTAGCTTTTATTTTATTTCAGGTAGTTGCCAAGAAAACATTTGTAAATAAGAATGGGTTTTTAATCTAACATTTGTATTGTGCTTTATTTCAGTTTTTTTTTTTTTATTAATTAAAGAGAACTATTTTGGTAGATTTAGTTAACAGTAACTACACTGACCGGAATAAAACGGTCTCTTCACTCCAGTTATCACATTTAGATTTGTCCCTTGAACGCTGAAATGAAATACTGGGGGTGAAAGAGTCTGTGACTATACGAACTGGCTGTTACAATCTAAACCTCGATACATTTGGAAACACAAGGTTTTTAAGAAGACTATAACATGGGGTTAAACAGACAACGTTGTTCCAACCATGTGTAACTTACTTTCTCTTGTGGAACACAAAAAGCTGCTCGTTTACATAAATTAATGATGCGTATTGGCAGAGGTGGGAGACTCGAGTCATATGACTTGACTCGAGTCAGACTCAAGTCACAATTTTCTGGGTTTGAGACTTTATTGACTAGATCTCTGAAAATACTCGACTTGACTTGACTTGCTCCTTGTGACTTTAGACTTGACTCGGACTTGTGCCTATTTACTTGAAATGACTTGTTGAAAAAAAAATCAATTATTGTGATTGTGATTTTTTTTTTTTTTTTTTTTTTGTATGTCATTAGAGGGAGCACGGGTGGTAAAGCACTCTGTGTGTGCGGGTTGAGCGATGTAGCCAATCACAGATGTGTGTTGTTTTCTTGAACGCAATGGCCAATCAGAAGCATTTACAATAGACTTCCCTCACCACTCAAAAAGGACTTTCTGTTCAGTGCTGAATTCTGTATGTTGGCAAATCCTCTAGTTATATCAAAGAAAGTCTATATATTATGAAACCCTCATTGATAATAACAGAGATGTGTGAGATTGCGATGAACTGTCAGCTTTTTAGGAATTATTAAGGCAGAGCACAGTCACTTGCTTTTATGTTATAACAATGGTTTGTGTGTTAATGCCTTAATAACAAATAATTTATCAGGAGCATTTATGCTGATGTGTATGGTGGCGACACGTAGGCTAACTTAAGTATTTGAAGGTACAGAAAAAAGTATTTTTGCCGACGGGAGGGGGACGAAACATAAATGTTGCGGGCGGGAGAAGGTAACATAGAAAGTAGTTGAGAACGTCGACCCACGTATTCAAAAATAGTCGGGTATTTGTTTCCTTAATTTCCATCAAATCACTTGGATATTTAGAGCAAGAACATACAAACTTTGGCATACAGTACTAATTTAGAAGGTTTTTTTTTTTAACAAGATGGGAAAAGTTTTATTAATTCTTGTTTACTTGTGTTCATTTAATTTATTTTTATTTTAATTTATTTTTTATTTTTATAAAATTTATTTTATTTTATTTATTTTTATTTTGTAACCCATCAGCCCTCTGTGTCTAAATAAAGTAATAAAAATCCCAGAGTTAAAAAATGTTCAAACTAAACAGTTGATAATCAGCGTGGCAATGAAGACAGAAGGATCAAAGGCCTAAACGTCTCAAAGTGTCGACGCAGTGAAAGAGAATCATCTGAAATCGTCTCGCAATGGCAGAGGAAGCTTTTGGAAAAGCAGTGAAGCAGCTGAAGCAAGAGAGGACCTTGGCTAAGAGTGCATTCACCAGGCAGGCAAACTTCCTCAGCAGAGGAGCCAAAAACTTGATGAAAAGTGAACTACAAGAGGAGTTCAAAAAACTCATTTCTGAGGCAAGGAGTGTCGGCGAGACAAATGATGAGTATAGAGCTGGTTTACTGGCAGACATTGAAGCGGACATGTCAGATGGTGAAGAAGCTGAACTTGATAAGCAACAGCAGGCTGATTTCGAGAAGACAATCCATGAATGTGAGGTAAGATTGGAAGAGGTCAGAAAAATTGTCCTGTTCAACTTATGGTCAAGATATGGTAAAGATGAGATGGGAACAGCAATCCAGGAAGCAGAGACAGCCTGTGATAGAGCTGCTGCAACACCCGTTGTCGCTGTAAACAGAGATGGTTTTGAGTTCCAGCTGGATGGCGCAAAAAGAATGATCCAAGGTGTAATCACTACCCTAGCAGCTTGGGAGATGTGGATTCCAGAAGCAGAAAAATCCAGTCTGGAAACTAGAGTAAAGAATCTGAAAGGATGCAGTAGCAACCTTGAAGCACGAAAGGTGGAGTTCATCATCGCACAAAGAATAGCAGAAGAAGAAAGGGACAGAGCGAGGGTTCCCCAGATACCCATGCCAGTTCCACAACCACAACCAACGCTGAGAATAAAGCCAACCAGTCTACCCAAATTCAATGGATGTAAAAGGAATTTCCATCGATGGAGGAAAGACTGGGAAAGTCTACAAAAGCAGGGAGAACCAACTGGCTCAGCTGAAGTTAAAAAGATACAACTCTTTGACAGCATAGACGACAGGATGTGCAGAGAGCTCCGTTTGTCTACCTACAACACTGCTGAAGACATATTCCGAGTGCTTGAGAATAGATATGGAAACAAGTCCACAATTGCTTTGGAAATTATTGAAGATCTTGAGAAGATTCCTGTTTTAAGAGCAAATCAGAAAAGTCATTGATTTAATTCAAAATATAGAGAAGGCCCTGGATGACCTCACAGAACTTGGAAACACGGGAGCCATTAACAACCCTCTGGTGATCAAATCAATAGAAAGTAAGTTACCTGACAACATGAAAAGAGATTGGCTTGTCTTCATGGTTAACCCAGCAAATGGCGTAACACCGGACAATCACTTTGAGAATCTTCTTAAATTTCTGAAAACACAAGAAGAAATTCTAGAGAAGTTAGAGCAGTTGGGAGTTAGTGAAAAGCCAGAAAGGAAATATGCTTGTATGGAGAGAAGATATGCGTCCACACGTTCCACAAGGAAAGGCGGATGTGTTGTCTGTGGAGATGAAAAGCATGGAGAAAAGATCTTCTTTTGCAAGCGTTTCAAAGAACTGAAGCCTGTGGAAAAGTTGGCTGCTGTAGAAAAGCTAGGGGCATGCAAAAGGTGTTTAATCTGTCATGGTGAAGATGATGAATGCAAAGATACTTACCTGTGCAGGAACAGAGACTGTAAAAGAGATCATCACTTCTTTCTTTGTCTGAAGGGAGATTTTAAGAGAACTGACTCAGACAGAAGACAATCCCATGTGAGAAGGCATAAGCTTACGGAGGAGCAAGAGGAATTTGTGTCTAAGCTCTCCCCAGAGATGGCAGAGAAATTCAAGAAAGCATTCACTAACATCACTGGGAAGACAAACTGTGGTGAGAAGAGTCAGCTTGGAGTGACTGATTCAAGTGCTATAAAAGAATTGCCAGTTATACTAATGCTGCTCGAGGTAACTGCTAATGCAGGAGAAAAGATTGGGACTCTGATCGACTTAGCATCAGATACAAACTACATCACCCACAAAGCCGCCAGGAGATTAAATCTTCGAAGTGAAAACATTTCTTTAATTATTCATGGAGTTGGAGGAATGAACATGAATGTTAAAACTAGAAGATACTTTCTTAAAGTGAGGATCAAGATGCCTATGGGCACGGAGAGAGCTCATGAGCTTATCTGCTATGGGTTGAATGAAATTGCCAACATCCACAAAGTCATCAAGCCTGAGCAACTCAAGAGGTTCTTCCCAGAAGTCAATTTAGAAGATCTGAGGAGACCGGAGAGTATTGAGCTACTGGTAAGCCACCGCGAGGGAAGACTTGCTCCACAAAGAGTGAAGGTGATTGGAGACCTTGTCTTATGGGAAAGCCCACTGGGAAAGACTGTTGGTGGAGCGCATCCAGATCTTTTTGAAGAGATGGATATAGCGATGCACAATTCAGAAACGCATTTTGCTCGATCCATGAGGGCATCGGCAGTGAGGTATCAAGAGATCACCGAAGCACAAGAGTTCAAAGCTGAAACCAAAGTAGCTAGTAAGGAGTTTCTAAACTGGTGGAAATGGGACAGCATTGGAGCAGCCTGCGAGCCCAAGTGTGGAGGATGCCGGTGTGGCAATTGCCAGCCAGGAGGTAAGGAGATGACTCTAAATGAAGAAAGAGAATTAGAAGTCATAAAGAAGGGCCTCACCTACGTCAAAGCAGATTCTCACAGTGAGAAGCCACATTGGGACACAAGATACCCGTGGATTCAAGATCCAAGTTCCCTTCCCAACAACAGGAGTGGGGTGGAAGCCACCTTCTTGAGGACAGAGAAACAACTGAAAAAAGAGCCAGAGTGGAAAATAGCATACACCGCACAAGTCCATGAGATGGTGGAGAGAAGGGCAGCGAAGAAACTCACTAAAGAGATCATTGCCAGCTGGAAAGGGCCAGTATGGTATGTCAGCCACTTGGTGGCACCAAATCCGCATTCTCTCACAACACCTGTGCGGCTGGTATGGAACAGCAGCCAGAAGTTTAAAGGGATCAGCATGAATGACCTTCTGCTGAAAGGGCCTGATGTCCTCAATCCCATCCGAGCAGTACTACTCAGGTTCAGAAGAGGCGTCCATGCTGCCCTTGGTGACATCAGGAAAATGTACAATTCTGTGTGGTTGAAAGATCTGGAGATGCACCTCCACAGATTTCTCTGGAGAGACACAGAAGAGGAAGAGATTGAAGAGTATGTGATTACCAGAGTCAACATTGGCGATCGACCAGCAGGGTGCATAGCACAATTGGCCATGAGAGAGACTGCCAAATTACCCATGTTCGCTCACCTGGAAGAGGAACGTAGGATTCTTGAAGAGGATGCCTATGTCGATGACATCCTAACTTCCCATAATGACTTGAAAAAGCTGGGCCAGAACATCGAAGGAGTTGAGAAGATCCTGAAGGCAGGTGGGTTCTTCCTCAAGCCCTGGGTCTGGTCAAGTCAAAGTGGGAGGCAGGAGATTGTACCAGGAGAACAAAGAGCGGAGTCAAGCACAGTACTTATTCTTCCAAACCAGATGAGGGAAGGAGATAATAAAGCTCTTGGAGTCGGATACCTTGTTGAAGAGGATAAACTGTATCTCATGACCTCAATCAATTTTTCAAAGAGGAAAAATAGAATGAGAGTTGGCCAAAATCTCCTTGATAAAGAGGTGAGAGAGAAAACTCCAAACCAACTGACAAGAAGAGAACTGCTGAGCCAAGTAGCTAGCTTGTATGACCCAATAGGCCTTGTCACACCTGTCAAACAGAGGGGTGCCATTCTTGTCAGAAAGGCATTTCAGAAAGCTGGAGGCAAAACTTTGACCCGCGACACTTGGGACAAACCTTTGTCGGAAAAATTGAGGGAAGAAGCCATCCAATTCTTTGAGGAATACACACGTCTTGGACAAATCACTTTCCACAGAAGTCTCACACCAGTCAACTGGATTGGAAAACCTTGGGGAATAACATTCTCTGATGGAAGTGACAAGAGCTATGGAGCCGTAGTGTATTTCAGATGGGAGACTGAGCAAGGCATTCAAGTCAGATTGGTGGAGTCTAAGGCAAAACTCACACCATTGGACCAAAAGGGAGAACCAGTAAAAGCTGAAATCTGTGGCGCTGTCTATGCAGCACGACTGAGAAATTATGTTGAGAAGCACAGTCGAATAGATGTTGAACGATGGCTCCATCTGCTGGATAGTCAAACTGTGCTGGGAGCAATCCAGAGAGACAGCTATGGATATCAAACTTTTTTCACAAATAGAGTTGGGGAGATCCAAAAATCCACATCAGTCGAAGACTGGTGGTGGATTCCGGGATACCTGAACAGTGCTGATGCTATAACAAGAGGGGCAGCCCCAGAAGACCTCCAGGAAGGTTCCATGTGGCAGGATGGACCAGCGTTTCTGCGACAACCTGTGGGAGAATGGCCACATAAGTCAGCCAAAGAAGTCGCCACATATGCCAAAGAAGGCATAAATAAACTTCAGGGGAAAGCTTTCTCAGCAGCACTGACTAGAATGCAGGCCAAGAAAGACAAGAGGGATGTACAGCAAGCTAACCCAGATGAATCTAAGATTCAGATCCGAAGATTACCAAGCGGCTCTGCAGTAACTAATCTGATTGACATCAAGAAATTCAGCAATCTGACCAGGCTGATCCGGGTCATTGCCTGGGTTTGGAGAGCTGCAAGAAGATGGAAAGAGTTGTTGAACAAGAATTCAGCCTCAGATAAACCAAAGTGGGAGGGAGCTTTTTCAACAAATTGGAGGTCCAGAGCCAAACAAGCTGTACTCACTGTCGGGGAGTGTAGAGATGCACTAAGAGACCTGTTCCTTGCAGCTCAAGAAGGTATAACCTTTCAAGACACCACTCTCAACAGACTCGCTGTTTATAAAGAGAAAGAGACTGGGCTTTTAGTTTGTGGAGGAAGGTTCCAGACTTTTGATGAGGACAAAACTGCTGTACCCATTCTACCCTATGATGCGTGGATATCCACTCTTCTAGCGCAAGAGGCTCATGGTGAAAATCATGAAGAAATAGCGGGCACACTTCTCCGGATGAGGAAAAAAGCCTGGGTAGCGAAAGGTCGAAAGCTGGCTAAAAAGAGTGTTGATAGCTGTATTGTGTGTAGAAAGGCTAGGGCCAGAAAGTGCCAACAGATCATGAGTGACCTTCCATCTGAGCGGATAACACCAGCCAGACCATTTGAGTATACAACGGTGGACTTGTTTGGACCGTATGAAGTCAAGGACGAGGTGAAGAAGAAAACAAAGCTCAAGGTGTGGGGAATTGTCTTCTGTTGCATGTCATCCAGAGCTATACACACAGATGTTGTCAGTGACCAGTCAACTGAAGGCTTCCTAATGGCTTACCAGAGATTCACAGCACTGAGAGGGCACCCAAAGAAACTGTGGTCAGATCCTGGAAAGAGTTTTGTGGGTGCCAGACCTGCACTGAAAGAACTTTATCTCTTCCTGGATCAACTAAATAAGTCTGAGCTTGAGAATGAAGCTTCCTTGCATGGAACACAATGGAGCTGGAAAATCCACCCAGCAGACTCCCCTCACAGAAATGGAGCTGCAGAAGCAGCTGTTCAGACAGTGAAGCGGGCTTTGCACAACCTGGGAGGAGAAGGACTCTTTACATGGAGTGAGTTTCAGACATTTATATATATGGCTGCTAACCTGGCCAATGAAAGGCCTGTAGATGCCAGAACTCAAAGCCGGGAAGACTGCATAGAATATATCAGCCCAAACTCCCTTCTGCTTGGACGAACTGGACCCAGAGGAGATTTTGGATGCTTTGACTTTGAAAACTACCCATACAAGAGGTTGAGAGTTATCCAAACAGAAGTTGACCGGTTCTGGAGGAAGTGGAGTCAGTTAGCTGGGCCCAATCTATTTGTGAGGAATAAATGGCACACAACACATAGGAATGTAGCTGTTGGAGATGTTGTCTGGCTTGCTGACCAAAATGCCTGGAGGGGCCAGTACAAACTTGCTAGAGTCATCAGTGTCAATATTGACAAGAAGGGCATCGTCAGAGATGTATATGTCAGAACTTTTCCCAGCTATCCAGTCCCAACTGTGAAGCCTGTCCAAAGAGATAAAGTGAAGAAACTGTCAACCAAAATCCCTTCTACAATCCTTCATAGGGATGTAAGACGACTAATCGTTTTGCTTCCTTTAGAAGAACAAAATCAAGAACAAAAGTGAAAGTGTTGAAGGTGATTGGAGTGACCTCCTTAGGTTCATGAACCAGGAGGTCAAGTGGGAGGTGTTTCGTCAAAACAATGAGGTTTTTCTTTAAATTCTGTCATACTCAAAAATTCCTGTAGAGGGCAGTGTAGTGTGGTGACTGGGCAGGAACCATTGAGAGGGTTTGTTTCCAAGGGGGCACAATAAAGTGGTGCACCACAAGAGCACATGCAGGTGAAAAGTTTGGAGAAGATCTCTTGCTGGACTTGCAACGAATTTCACCCACATTCAGTTAAAACAAATTCAAACTTGAAGAAGCAACTGGTATGAACATGAATTTATTTATATATTTTTGATGTGAACTATAAGGTGTAAGAGATCAGTATTGTGTTTCAGCATATTTGATGAATTGTGCTAGTTTGCTTGCTACAGTACTGATTGATGCTAAGATTTTGTATGATTTGGTGTGATTTGAGGGAAAGGTGTTCAAGTTTGTTAACATTTATTATTTCTTGTCAAAGCATTTTGATTTAGTTGATTTACATTGTAGGTAGGGGTGGCACGGTTCACAAAACCCACGGTTCGGTTTGTATCACGGTTTTAGGGTCACGGTTTTCGGTTCTGTACGGTTCTTGTTATTTTTTCTTTTAATCTTTAACACTCCAGAAATGTACTTCAGCATGTGATATATAGCTTAATTATCCACACTTTAGGATACAGTATTAAAAAAATATATATTATATTCATGCAATCATGCACAAACTGAATTTGACTCTTTGACTTTAAGCACATTTTGGGACTATCTCAGAGGAAAGCTAGGTGAGATTTAGATACAGCAAGAGAGAAGACATTGACATGCTTTTAGTTTATTTGGCAAAAAAAAAAGGAGAATGTGTATCACTATCTCTACAAGAACTTGTGCATTTTTATCACATAAATCTTATTTAAACAAAGAAATTAACTTTCATGTATCAACTGCTAACTTTTGTAGCTCTTACCAAAATTCTATCTTTTAAAAGAAAAAGAGAGGAACTCTTAAAACACTGTCTTTTAAATGTCAATATACATGAAACCTCATTGCCTATAGATAATTAAGCTATAGCAATAGCAAAGGCCATAAACAAAGTGAAATTGAAGTTCAACCTCAACACAAAAACAGTATCAACAATGCTTCTATTCCCAAAATGTGAGGGTACTTTTCCACTTAAAATTAAAGTGCAGGGTTTGGAAACGTATGACTGAAGCTCTTATCTATACATAAAGTGCCACTGTAGTTAAATTAAAATATCATAACATGAAATCCAAAATGTTCCCACACACCGGACTTATACCATAGACTTATACGACGCTGGCGCATCCTCCAACTCCCTCATCTCTCCCACTTGCCATTTCTCCGCGTGCCGTGACCTGCAGCGCTCCATACTCCACTTTTACTGGCTTGTTTATTAACTTGAACCGGCGCTGCACAGAGCGATCGGTAATGACATCAAATACCGCGAAAGTGATGAATGCATACGGAGCCGACTCGCGCTAGATTGATGTTATTCACCGATCGCTCTGTGCAGCGCCGGTCCAAGTCGAACAAGTTTATGTCGCGCGAAAAGAAAACACACGTCACATACGGGCACGAGGTTACATTGCGCATGCGTCGAACCGTGAGACGCACACGCGCTCCGAACCGAGACAAGCGAACCGAACGGTTCGGGTGTGTTTTCATGTACCGTGCCACCCCTAATTGTAGGTAATATGGTGATGTTAAAATGTTACTTTAAATAACATCTTTTTTATATTAATGTGTGTTTCTTTTGTTTATTTTTATCTTTAAAGATTATCAACCTATTGCAGACCTATTGCAGATCTGTTGCTGATCTATGTCTGACCTATTGCTGACTACTGCTTCTGCAAATACCTCTGCAATCCCAGAAAATAAACAGTCAAGTCAATGAGTTGCTTTCTCTTGCGTCCTTCAATGTTTGAACGCCATATCAAGTTTGGGCAGAGCTGAATAAAAAAGTGGGAAACTTGAGAGTTGATAATCAGTTGCTCAACTCTCAAGTTTCCCACTTTTTTATTCAGCTCTGCCCAAACTTGATATGGCGTTCAAACATTGAAGGACGCAAGAGAAAGCAACTCATTGACTTGACTGTTTATTTTCTGGGATTGCAGAGGTATTTGCAGAAGCAGTAGTCAGCAATAGGTCAGACATAGATCAGCAACAGATCTGCAATAGGTCTGCAATAGGTTGATAATCTTTAAAGATAAAAATAAACAAAAGAAACACACATTAATATAAAAAAGATGTTATTTAAAGTAACATTTTAACATCACCATATTACCTACAATGTAAATCAACTAAATCAAAATGCTTTGACAAGAAATAATAAATGTTAACAAACTTGAACACCTTTCCCTCAAATCACACCAAATCATACAAAATCTTAGCATCAATCAATACTGTAGCAAGCAAACTAGCACAATTCATCAAATATGCTGAAACACAATACTGATCTCTTACACCTTATAGTTCACATCAAAAATATATAAATAAATTCATGTTCATACCAGATGCTTCTTCAAGTTTGAATTTGTTTAACTGAATGTGGGTGAAATTCGTTGCAAGTCCAGCAAGAGATCTTCTCCAAACTTTTCACCTGCATGTGCTCTTGTGGTGCACCACTTTATTGTGCCCCCTTGGAAACAAACCCTCTCAATGGTTCCTGCCCAGTCACCACACTACACTGCCCTCTACAGGAATTTTTGAGTATGACAGAATTTAAAGAAAAACCTCATTGTTTTGACGAAACACTAGCCTGTGTGCAACTTGGTATGATTTGATGACTAAGTTGTGACTTGACTTGACCCTTACAACAGAATGACTTGACTTGACTTTGACTTGCATTTAGTGACCAGACACCTCTGTGTATTGGTTGTGTTTGTCACATAGCGCTGAACGTGTCTCTGCCTTCTCCTTTGATAGACCACCACTCAGACATGATGGAGGTGGACAGGGCAGTGGAGATCCCGGCCAGTAAAGCCATGGTGCTGCGGGGCCATGAGTCTGAGGTCTTCATCTGTGCTTGGAACCCTGTCAGCGACCTGCTGGCCTCTGGGTCAGTATCTAGCTAAAGCCAGACTTCACTGTTTAACCCTTTCATGCATACATGTTTCACCAATTATTATTCCATAAGCAGGTCTGTAGCGACCTGGAGCTATATCGAATACATATCACTATAACTATATTGGTAACACTTTACAACAAGGCTCACTACATTAGTTAGCATGAACTAAGAATGAACAATACTTCTACAGCATTTGTTCACCTTAGTAAATATTCATTTCATACATTGGTAACACTTTATAATAACTACACGCTAATAATAATTAGTTAAGTATGAGTAAACCATTTATTCATCATTCATAAAGCATTAATAGACATTAATAAGCAGTTTATAAATACAGCTATAAATGCTTTCTTCTTGATTTAAAAGCATATCTATAATTTGTTTAATAATTGTATTTTCATCCTTTATTAATGATCAATTTATCATTTCTAAATGAAGAATTGCATTTTTTTATGAACCAGTTATTTGAGAGTTGTCAGTGGTTCATAAGATTACTTCGAGCATGTAAGTAAATGATTAATAAACTATTTAAATGTATATTCATACAGCTTATCATTCAGATATATAGTGATGGTTACATATAGTGTGTTAATGAATGCTTCATTAACATGTATTAATGCTGTAATTAAGGGTTAATTTGGGTAGTTATAAAGCATTTAGTAGTGGTCAGTTGACTATGTACGTGAGCTCATCTAAAGTGAGGACTAGTCATGCCTTGTAAAGCATTTTTAAAGGCTGTTAAATATTTCTATGTTCTGTATCACTGCGTTGTGTTTGTTACATTTTACTGTTTAGAAGATTGACGAATCTTTAAATCGCCTTTATAAATGCTTTACAAAGCATGAATAGTCCTCACTTTAGATTAGCTCACAAAAATAGTTAACTAACCACTACTAAATTCTTTATAACTACCTGCATTTACTATATTTACTTACACTTTCTAAGTGATCTTATGAATGACTAACAACTCTTAAACAACTGGTTTGTAAATAATGCTATACTTCATTTATAAATGATAAATTGATAATTAATAAAGGATGAAAATACAATTATTAAACAAATTATAGATATGCTTTTAAATCAAGAAGAAAGCATTTATAGCTGTATTTATAAACTGCTCATTAATGTCTATTAATGTTTTATAAATGATGAATTAACTGTTTACTCATGCTTAACTAATGATTAATAGCGTGCAGTTATTATAAAGTGTTACCCATACATTTACTAATACATTATTAAATCAAAGGTTGTATTTGTTGACATTAGTTATTGTACTGTGAACTAACATGAACAAACAATGAGCAGCTGGATTTTTATTATCTAACATTAACAAAGATTTATAAATAATGTAACAAATGTATTGCTCATTGTTTGTTGATGCATTAAATAATGTTAACTAAAGTGTTACCACTATATCTAACACTAGTGGCTCTCGATCTGCCTCAATGTGACAAATCTCTTGATGCTTTATTAGCAATTGCAAAAGAATAAAATAAAGGATATTTCATTAAGTTTTGGAATTGTTTTTATCATTAATTTCTCAAAACTATCATTTTCTGTCTTCAAAATCAATATTTTCTACCATCTTTGTCAGACATTGCCATCTTGAGGAATAAATGTGAACTGCAATCAATTGATGTGCAGAAAAATATATACTTGAACTATTCCATATCTGTATAGATTTGAGAAATACAAAAAAAGAGTCTAACTTTAAGAAATGAATGAGAGGGGAGGGTAGTGAATGACGTCCCGAGTCAGTAAAGACCCGAAGTATGCGTAAAACCTGTCAATTTTGAAACTTTCCATGTCTCTGCGTAATACTTTTCAAATGGGTTGATTCTCTCTGCATTTGGTTGTTGCCATCAGCTCGGGAGACTCGACTGCACGAATCTGGAACCTGAGTGAGGGCAGCGCGGGAGGATCCACTCAGCTGGTGCTGCGCCACTGCATTCGGGAGGGGGGGCAGGACGTACCCAGTAACAAAGACGTCACCTCACTGGACTGGAATGTGAGTGCTGGGACTAGCGCTTATGAATCATAGTAACCCTGCTTGCATGAGCATCTCACCACATACACTACACAGACAAACCAATTTATTCAAATTCGTATTTCTTTCTCTCTCTTTGATGTTGGGCAGAGTGAAGGTACACTCCTAGCGACAGGATCCTATGATGGCTTTGCAAGGATATGGACTAAAGATGGTGAGCTTCATTAACTCTATCGCTAATATCAATTAAATTTCAAAATCCTGTTCATCTAATCAGTGTCCCATAACTGGTAGGTAATCTTGCCAGTACACTGGGGCAGCACAAAGGTCCCATATTTGCTTTAAAGTGGAACAAGAAAGGAAATTTTATTCTCAGCGCTGGTGTTGATAAGGTACAGTATAATCGTATGCTTGTAACTGTCTTGATAAGCTGATGTGATGATGCTAATGGGAATGTGCACCTTTCAGACCACCATTATTTGGGACGCACACACAGGAGAGGCCAAACAGCAATTTCCATTCCATTCTGGTGAGTAAAGACAAGGCTCACAAGCAGGACATTCATTTTCCCTCGACGGACCTTGACATTCTTGTTAATACAGGGGGAAAACACTTTAAATGCACATTAATAAAACCATACATGACCGGATTTTGCAGCCATATCAGTTGTAATGTGACCTGGAGGACCTTCAGAGAGAGAGTTTTGGGGCGAAGAGCAGCTAGGGTTTTCTTACGGTGTCTTCACACTTGTTGTTCGGTTCGGTTGGTTCATTTGGCACAAAAAAACCCCAAAAAACAATTAGTCCTGGTTCTCTTAGCATTCAGATTGGCATTTTTAACTCCAAACCTAAAGGCATAGGGTTGCATTCACAACCTGATTGCTCAGCTTTTATAACGTATTGCCCGTTTCGTGACAGAATTTACAGAATATCCAAAACAATGCTGTGTGCTGAGATAAATGGGCTCGTTGTATGTGCGTAATGGAATTATGAGAATTAATAGAATTAAAACCCACATATGATGGTATTTTGACCAGCTGAGAGCCTGTGAAGAGCTTATAAAATGAGTAAAGTGTCAAAACAGCGGCAAGAATCCCTCCGTCACACACACAAAGGAAGATTTGCTGTGAGGAGACGTGGTTCTGAACTGTGATGGGCAACATCACGACTATGACGAGAACAAACAGATTTGCTTGAGCCTTCTGTACTTTTTAGGGTCTCATCTTCCTGTTTGGTTCGTTTACATGTCTTTGGTCTGTGTTGTGTTAATTCCTTTGAAAGCAAACCTGGGGTTCGTTTTAATCGAAACAAACATGCCAAGTGTGAACAGTGAGAAGAACACCCTTTAACCCCCAACCGGATGGTCGTGTCATCCAAATGTGTCAGTTGTATGTAAGCTCATTTCAAAAGAATCATTAAGATTGATGTGGTTTGCATTTGTCACCTGCAGCTCCGGCGCTGGACGTAGACTGGCAGAGCAACAACACGTTTGCCTCCTGCAGCACGGACATGTGCATTCACGTGTGTAAACTGGGCCAGGACAGACCAGTCAAAACATTCCAGGGCCACACAGTAAGTCACTTTCAGCAGATATTATACCGTTTCCAATATAGTGTGTATCAATATCTGCTTATTCTACTTTTCGCATCGACTGTTTGGTGTCCTGAAATACTAAGCTACTAAATCTTAACCTTGTAAAGCCTGACATATGAAACAAGTGGTCTGAAATCAAATTATTGAGCTTAGAGCAAAAATGTTTATGTATCATATTTAAAAAATAGCTGTTCTGGACAACAAAAGGTTCAATTTTGGGCAAGAGTTCAATCCTAATAAAGGATACAAAGCAGATAAATGTATATAAATAAATATTAAAATGTATACATTTGGTTTCTTTTAATGATGTATGTAAATATATCAATGACATTTTGAATGAATATAATGATGGCGGCAAAAACAAAGCAGGCTGCTTATAAAAATTCACAATATCTGCTCCCTTTAAATCTATCCATGTAAAATATTTCGAATTATTTGAAGATCAATTTTATTATGGTTGAAATACATTGTGAAATGCTTTACAATGAAGATTAAAATAAATGTACCTCAAATACATGCTGATTTGATATTTTGACATTGTGCTGCTTAATATTTTTTTGGAACTATTAAGCATTTTTATATACATTTGCAACAGTTTCTTCTGTGTATGAAATATGAAGTAAACCTCAAATCCCTAAGTTTTTTTTTTTTTTTAATAACATTTTTTGAGAATGTAATATTGAAAAAACGTGAATAGCATCAGCTGCGTTTGAATGAAATGAGAGAGCGAGGCCATGATACTGGATGACATAATAAATAACTACACAAATTATTGATTTGACTGAGCTTAAATATTTTATTAAATCACCAAACGCAAAACTTCCACGAAGAAAAAAAACGTTCCTAGCAAGCGTGTTGCGCTGCTGACTTCAGCCACCGGATGAGCCCGTTTCAGCGGTTGTTATCGGGGAGTAACATACCGCTGGATGGCGCAATTGACCAATCAGAATCAAGTATTCCACAGAGCCGTTAAGTAACCATGCTTAACTGATTATATCGCTACACTCCTTATCCTCAGAATGAAGTCAATGCAATCAAATGGGATCCAACAGGGAATCTCTTGGCCTCCTGCTCTGATGACATGACGTTAAAAGTGAGCTACAAACAACCTACCATGATCTCTATTTTGATGATTTGGCCATTTTCAACTGTCTATTATAATAATGTTGTGTGTTGAACATTAGCTCTGGAGCATGAAACAGGACACTTGTGTTCATGACCTGCAAGCCCACAGTAAGGAGATCTACACCATCAAATGGAGTCCGACTGGCCCTGAAACCAACAACCCCAATGCCAACCTCATGCTGGCCAGGTGCATAAAACCAGCCCCCATCAGGCTAAATTAAAAATCTGTCTGCATTTTCAGATGTTTTTACATGTGTGTATTTATTTATACGCATTAAGCAGTTGTTTTTTTCTCTTCTTATTTTCTGCCCACAGCGCGTCGTTTGATTCAACGGTGCGTCTGTGGGACGCAGAGCGCGGCGCCTGCATCCACACGCTGACCAAACACCAGGAGCCCGTTTACAGTGTGGCATTCAGCCCAGACGGGCGGCACCTGGCCAGTGGCTCCTTCGACAAGTGTGTCCATATCTGGAACACGCAGGTACTATAGGCTGTTTATCCAACGGTTACTCATTGCTAAAGATCGGTTAGTATCTAGTTAGTAATTTCGGTTAATATTTTCGAGTCAATTGATTTTACCTACCAATCATATGAAAGGATCGCAGTTCTAACATGTTACAAGCCTATCAGAAGCAGAGCGGTGTGGGTTCTGGCGACACAGTGTGATAAGAGATCCATGCGTCACGTTAGCGTCATCGCGCAAGTTCATGAAGTCTGGGGATGATGTCCTACCCACAGGCGCTATTTCCTTTGCGGACATCTCCCCCGACTTTTAAATTAGTTTGTTATGATTTTTAACCGCACGCCGTCATCGTCACGGAAGAGCAGGACCGAGCCTGTGTAAAATAGCTCACTGAAAGTTCTAATGAGCAGGTAGGGCCTATAACGGTTGCGACCGTAGACACAGTCAGTGATGAAGCAAAAGCAGGTGACTAATGTCATCATGGATGAAAAGAAAGAAGGGAGATATGAGTTGGTTGATTCAGGGAATTAGCTCAGGTCAGGATAATGGGTAACTTCAGACTGTTAGCTAAATATTAAATGTAGAACATTTTGTGTAGCGGACTAAAAACATTGTGTAGGCCTAGCATGAAAACGAGTCCACTTCAAACCACAGTATTTTCTGTCAGCAATGTATAGGCGCTTTTCCACTGCATAGTGCGGTACGGTTCGGCCCAGTACGCTTCGACTCGGCGCGGAACAGTTCGGCTCGCTTTGCGTTTCCACCGCAGTAGTACCCCTTCAAATTGTGTGGGACTGATCGTTATTTGCGCGCGCCTCTACTGCCATGACATCATCTTAAAAGCGCCACATTTTCAAACCCACAACACAGGAACAATGGAGACTATCGAGGGGATGGTGTTCCTGATTCTCGGTATGTGGTTGTTTTTAACTGCTAGACGGAAAAATGTGTTTAAAATGAGGCCGATGGCAGCAAAACAAAAATACTGCTAAAAAAGTGTCTCGTGTCGCAAATCCAATGACGCTAGTAGTGACGATTCTGTCTGACCAATCAGTGATCTGCAGTGTTTCACGTCACATTTTAGTACCGGTACGGTACGCTTGGAACCTCAACAGACCAGGTACCATTTAAAGCGACCTGAAGCGAACCGTACTGTACCGTACCATGCAGTGGAAAAGCACCACAAGTGAGCCGTACCGAACCGAACCGTACTATGCAGTGGAAAAGCGCCATATGACAAGTGCTGTCAACGTCAACAAATGCGATTCGTTTTTGTCCAGCTTTAACGTGTTCGATATTTAACGCAATGAACGCAGCTTCCGTTCTTTCTGTCATCCTTTAGCTAGGGTTATCATCACGCTCTTATTCACGCAAATGATTTAAACCATTCATGCGCGACAAGACAAAAGAGAACCTTGACAGTGAATGTCCTCCTGACACATGCACTCACGACGCACAGAAAGACGGGCGCCAATATCAAGTTCTCTTTGGCGCTTGAACGAACAATAACACACGTATTCAAAATGTCCGTTTTGTCGATTATCCTTATCGAATAGTCTTAAATACAATCTTAAATGGAAGTAAATAGTTGTGAGAGAATTAGATGCGTGAGATCCTGTCAGCAGTGGCAGATCTTAAAGTGACAGGAGCCATTAATTCTGTGTGTCAGTAAAGTTAACCTAAAGAACAGAGGGAACAGAGAAAATTACTAACTGCTCTTGACTAAAGAACGCTTGTAGCTTTGATGAGGATGAATCTATAGGCCCATTTCATTTGTAATTTATGCAGTGCGGACCGTTTTATAACCTTATACGATTTCTGTATTGCACAGGTAAATATTACATTTATTATGGGTTTAAGTGAGGGTTGTTTTAAGTTCATTTAAATAAAAAAATAATAGTTTGAAGCCTAATAAATGTTTAAAAATTTTTGGGGAAATCTTTTTCATCGAGACATCACCAGTCGCTATAATATTAGTGATACTGGCCTTGATTCATAAAAAAGATTACATTAAGATTTTACATTAAAGACACAGCTGTAATACTTGAAAATAAATGGTGCCATTGAAGACAAGTCCATCTGTGCAGTCACCCCCCCCCCCCCCCCCCCCCAAAATTGCTTTCACTTATTGATGACATCATATCCTCGGGCGCCAGGTAAAGCAGCTTCCGCCATAGTCGTTGCCTGTGTTGCATAGCGTGTACGTGAATGTTGGGTTGGAGGAACCAAGATTAGGGGTGTGTTCCTTTTGGGTTCAGCTTAGCGGTTCACACCCTATGTAGACACTATTTAAAATTGTCTACAAAATAATTTCTGATGTTTAGGCTCAAAACTAGTCAATCAAGTATGTTCAAACTGGAAAAATACTTAGTTTCAGATTTACATTAATCTTCCGTTGCTGATATTTTGATCGGTGCTGAATCGCATGGCTGGTGTTCTTAACGCGAGTCTCGATTTCTCCCCTACAGAGCGGTGCTTTAGTGAACAGTTACAGAGGGACGGGCGGCATTTTTGAAGTATGCTGGAACTCCACTGGGGACAAAGTGGGCGCAAGTGCATCAGACGGATCGGTGAGTTTCTGTGGCAAGCCTGTTTAAAGTAGCAGTAAACAGCCATAAATATGTTTCCTATCAGAAATGTTTTGATAGGAAACAGAAAATGCATGGGAAACAGTGTCAACGCCCACTCACAATGTGTTTTTAAAACATTAGCGTAGTAAAATCATTTATTTACTGTTTGTGATGCAGCTGCTGTCAGATACAATACAGTTGGCTGCTTCACTTTGTGAACTCTCCTTTACACTGTGCCTCATTTACAAAACAGAATGCTCCAAACAAACATATAATGCTTTGACACCATAAGTATTTCAGGGCCATTCACCACACCTTAGGCCACATCACACGTCGATGATCACAATCAGGGTATGCAAATGTTAGCCGTTAAGTGGCCTATGTTGTGATGATGTAAAACTGTGTGACCTGTGCTGGCGAAATGAGTCGCAATGAGGTTTTTCATTTAAAAAAAAAAAAAAAACCTTCAAAATGATGTGTGATTGGAATCAGAGTCACACCCATTTGAAGTCGATAGTCGGCAAAGTCAATTTTGAGAATCAAGTTCCAGAACTAAATCTTCTAGCAATCATGCCTTGAAATCCCTGGTTGTAACACAACATTTGACAACAAATATCTATAGGAAAAATATACTGTATATTCATCTTTTTTTCCATGAGACCACAATTTTTTGATGAACATTGATGAAACAGACAGCCTATATTCAGACCTACTGTACCGCACGGATCTCTACACATCAGATGTTTTTCTCTAACAGCTAACTGAACATTCACTTAAGACATAACAGATAATGTTTGCGTAAAATACCCGCCAACACAGATATTTTGAAATAGCCTATTGTTATTCTGTGTATATATCGGGATCGGGCGCTGTCTGAGGCAACGTGAGGAAGACCGTTTTGTTTACATCAGCATGAGTTTGAAAATCACATTTCATCGGTTCAGACTAATACCATTGAGAATTCGCTATACATATTTGCAAAGCTGGAATAGAGGGAATGCGCGTGACGTCACCGTCGGCCGGAGTGCCTGCAGTTACTCACAGTGAGTGGCTCAAAGACTGAGCGGCTGTATATGTGTTCAGCGTGAATGGCACGAAAAACAAACACAACATGTATAATTTGGGAAAGAGCTTCGCGATTGACTGTACAACTAGATTTTAAAAACAAAACGGAGGTATATTTTTACAGACTGCTATAGAAGGAGCAAATGGGTCGCTGCAATTCACAAAAACAACTGGACTCCAGTCAGCGAAAGGTGGATTTGCAGTTTCTGTCAATATGCTGAATTTAGGTGTAAAACCTTACCCATATATTTTGTATTGTTATATATAATAACAACTCATCAATTAAATATTTATCATTGCATATTCTGCATTATTGGATGTTTTTTAATAAACACTGACCAAAAAAAAAAAACACTAAAGTTTTAGGGCTGGACGATATGATGCTATATATTAGTGATCACCCGGATTTAGACCTACCTATATTATATTTATATAAAGCGTTCTCAGGCAAATTTGCTTCATGTTTCGGTCTATATTGCTTTTATTTCCCCGGTGTCGACTTCAGGCAAACATAAATGTTAGGCAACACGATTCCTGGCTGCATGTCAATTTCCATGGATCACTGGATCTTTAGTAAGTTGTAAGGAACACTATATTGAGTCCAACATTTAGTTTAAATTGATAAAATTGTTCATTTTAGTCGCATTTTCACAGTTTCCCCTATTAAATCCAGTCACGCAGCAGATCTTTTGCCACTCAGTCAGGCTGAGGGGGGTTCTTCCGGCGGGAAAGTGACATCAATGCATTCTCTCTGTTCTACGCTTTAAAACAATGCCAAACTTGTGCTGAGAGGAAGCACCAGTCGTCAAGAAGTGTGAAAACACACATTAAAGATACTTTTAGACGTTTAATCGCTATTTGGAGCATTGGGCTAGACGAGTGCCTAACACAAAGCAAAGGTATTGCCATCTCCATTATGTAAATACAGCTGTACCTCATTTCCGAGTAAGATAGTCATCTCTTGTGAAACTGCACAATGAGCAAGAACGTTATACCGCAGGATAGACAGGAGACGCACACACTGAGCAGGAAACGGAAAAAGGAAATGCCACATCTAGATCATAGACTGTAAAAAATATGGACAAAGCGCCTGTGACGTCACCCATAGACTCTCTAAAGAACGGGTTTGTGGCTGTTATGGGGGGGTATGGGCGGGGCCATACTGGAAAATCTTGGGAAATACAAAATACGTACGTTTCAGAAAGGATACAGAGAGGTGGTATGATGTGTTGTGTCAGATCATGGCCGAGACGTCAAATTCACTCGGCGCAGCCCATTATCAGGTGTCAATCAAAGTTAACCGCCCTTATTTGTCATACATTTTATATCTAAATACGATCTAACCTAACGAGTTAGAAAAACAATTCACCCCCCTCACAGTTGTCAGGCACTCGGAAACTATCGAAAAATACAATAAAAGTCCATGGGACCAACCTGTAAAAACATGAATTTATGCTGTGAAAATGGACATTTTAACATGACGTCTATGGATATTTGATCTAGACGTACTTTTGTCAGAGTAGAAGATAATTAAAAGGCTGGTCTGAACAGAACACATGAATGTGAGTATATAATGTTAAACGATACAACAGACAAAACGCATAAATGGATCAACACAAGAATAATAGGTTTGAAAGGATTAATCATAAAGATAAATAATGAGTTTGAGTAATTTTTACTTTTATATTTTTAAGCTGCAATTGTTTGGTTCTTTTTTCAATCTCAAACAATCATTAAGAGGTTTGCCCAACAGTTAACTGTAAACTGCAAACTTTGATGAAGTGAAATGTCTTTCTAAACTATAATTACTTAATACTAAATCTATGAAAGTGAAGTCTACAAAATAAAAGGAACTAAAACTGAACTGAAATTTATAGGAAATTTGAAAATGATATTAAAATAAAACGATTTAAAAAATTCAAAACTACAATTTAACCTCGGGTCACAGATTCTGCAAGCTGGTTTTAGAGCTTGACTGAATAAATGCTTTGTTTAATGTTGTAAGCTCTAAAACTTGCAGGATGTTTTAATGGTACAAAGACCTCGGATGTCAAATTTGACTTCTCATGTCATGTCCCCTTTAAATAGTGAAATATTCCAATTGTAATATGTTGTGTTTTATTAAGCACATTTTATAGGATTACCCATTGTACATAACATGTTTTCTTTCCCCATCTCAGGTTTGTGTATTAGACCTAAGGAAATGACACTGCCTATGGGAAGCCATGGACCGACTTTGAATGTGTGCATAGCCAAATTTACCGACTGTCCCTGTCCCATCATCCACTGCTGTAGTCCACACGTGAGGTGCCAGACCAGCTCCATCACAACACGGACCCGTGACGCTTAAGACAAGGACTGTTATATACAGACTCGCTCAACACCGCATGTGCACACCCACACACACACACACACACACTCATTAGTTCCTGTGTTGACCATTCCAAACCCAGAGGGCTGAGGTCCACGCCGCTGTCGTGCGCATATTGCACATGTCAGCACTCCAACGGTGGTTTAGGCCAAACTGCATGAGCTAAAGAGCAGAACATGGCCAACTCATGGCTGTATGATATTGACAATTCAGAGTATTGGCACTGTATGTTTAGTGGCTCTGTGACTTTTGGAAACTGTTCTCCAAAAAAAAAAATGCTCAAGGATTTTTTTTTCTTCTTCTGCCAAACTTTGAGAGATAATTTGATTCTTTCTTTCTTTTTTTCTTTTTTTTTTTAAAGTTCTTTGAGTACAGAAAGCCTATTAAATTACTCAACTATATTTTCTAATGCGAACGCCCTGTGTTATTTTGTACAACCTATGCAACTTTGTGATAAGACAAAACTGAACTTGCAGCGCATAAATGGGTAAATGCCTGTATAAACGTCTGAAAGGCCAACCCTAAAAACACAACGGCACATTCGCTCTCTCTGTTCTGTTACAGAAAACCACAGCTAGCAGTTTATTCGTTCCTTTTGTTGATTCCAGTGAATTTTTTTTTTTTTTTTTTTTTTTCCTTCACCTTCCTCCTAGATGACGGCTCACTTAAAGGTTCCTCCTTTTAGTGCGGCGTATTGCAGTCATTTCCTTCTTTTCTATAGAGGTTGGAGCTTGGTATGTGCGTGTGACTATACCAGCCTTAGTTTACGGCTTCACACAAGAAACAGAATTATGGGTCGGTGCGGTTTGGTTTTTATTCACTTTCAGTCAGTCAGCAGGGAAAGAGGACTTCTTCAATTCAATAGTCCAAAGTCAGGTTGAGGTGGCGCCGTTTTGCTAACTTTTCATTTGTTTGTATATGGAGGTGTCCGTATGGGTGCTCCCGCTATAAAAGATTGATTTTTAACGTAAACTCTGTTGACTTTTGGACTTCTCGCAGCATGGTTTCGTCGGGGCAACGGCACAGTTTGCTAGACACTGTCACGTGTCTTTATAAAATACCATTAGACAGTCATAGTCCAGAGAAGCAGCTTTTACCCAGCATACTCATGTCACCTCTCAGCACTTTAGACCTTCTCCCATGAAATCCTATGAGCACTTAAAACATCTTTTATCTTTTTGGACTGAAATTACTTGAGTGACATTAAACATTTACTTGAACGAACCAGATGATTATTATTAGAGGATGAGGCGGCTGGTTTAAACTAATTAAATAGTTTGTTTTTGTTTTTATATACATATATAATAGTCCAAAATGCTAACAAATGCCTTTCTTTCCCCCCATGGATCAACTATAATCTGTATTCCCCCTTCTAAGAATATCCTGAATTGTTTTGTTTTTTTGTTTTTTAAAGAGATGAGTATTTTGAAGCTTGCTCTAATATAATCAACAAGTAGATTGTACGAAAATGTGCTATTTATTATATTGTCTATGACAGTGGAATGGGTTTTTATAATGTTTTAATTTGAAAGAGATTTACCTTTTACAGTGTGTGTGCGCAAGCGTTTGCTTCTCTTGGTCCTCAACACCTAGCACTCGGCTTGCTGTGTCCACGACCCTTTAAAATTTTGTACTTCGAAATCTTTTGTAATTCTAATGTTGTTTTTAGCGCTCGGCAAAAGCACGTACCTGGGCATATCAGAACGTCTTGGACCATGCGAATACTTGTTCAGTGATTTTTGTCTCACTTTAGATCATCTTTAATCGACCCTTTCCCTCTTTCTCTCTCTTTTGTTTTCTATTTTGCTCACTCTCAAGCAGAAATCACTTACTGCGATGTTGATTTGACTATTGTGATTTGAGTCTGATCAAATGAGAAGTCCAGAATAAAATATATTTTGATAGTAGTGTGTTTCTCTGTCTGAGCTTTTGAATCTGGATGAATGCAGAACTTGAGTCATCAAGAAAATGAGCATTAATAACCAGTCTGCCTTTGTTAATAATTAACTCCTTTAAAACACATCTTTGATCACCAAAATAACATGAATTTGTATGGTATTTGTAAGGATATTGAACAATCCATGTCAATTGTGTAAAAAGATTATTGAAAAGTCCATGAAAACATGGGTTGACCGGTGGTTGAACACGGGGAGTGTAGGTCTATGGTGTTGTTGCATTTAAAACATTGAAAAACCTCAGCAATTAGTTTAAAGACTGGGTTTAATAGTTGAAATGAGTGTTTTTTTATTTCATTAACAAAGAATCAAGGCCATGACGTGTGGCGTATGAGAGAAGTGCACTCAAAGCACACATTTTAACTGCTCTAATACAAGATACACACATTTGTATGGTCCTGTCAAGCAGACAAAAACATGAATATGACGTGGCTTCGCATGGTTAAATTTCTGTACTGCTGTTATCACTTAGGGTCTTATGTTGAGTTATTTTCAGGGCACAGTAAATATATACTGCTAAACAAGCAGCACATTGACTACTCTAACATATATCCAAGTTTCATTTCTATAGTATTGCCCCTTGAGAAGATATACTAAAATGTTTGGTGAAAATGTGAGGGGTGCACTCTTGTGAGATACTGTATAGATAATTATTTCATGATGAGGTGTACAAAAAGTTTATGAGCTACTCAAATCTACTCAGAAAACGTAGCTGTCACATCTGAGCTTTAACATCATCATCATCATTGTGTTAAGATGGCAGTAACATGTGTGTGGTGACATGACCAAACTACCCAATAATGTTACAGCTGCCCAGAACTGATACCTTTGTATTATAAATGAACGTGCTTCATCATTTTTAATACCACACTAAAGTCTGTGAGGGATAATTGTGGTGACGATTAAATTAAACGGGTTAAATAGCTTGAATGCAAGTCAAGCCTAGCCTGACTTCGTCATACTCATATTCTTGTCGGAGCTTCCCGACCAAAAAAATGTTGTGGGCGGAGTTCGGGCTGGCATCCAGGCTAACTCAAGTCTTGACTCGTTGATATACAAATTAGGGACGTGAGTGAATGAAAAGAAACTCCGGCGATTTCAACCCACGCTTTTGGGACTTTATTTGGTTGGACTGGACTTTTAAGAAGAAAATACTCTGCAATGGTGTTGATGATATGAATTTGCACGTGGTTTGTCAAAGCACATTAAAAACACCACATATATCAACCGCATTCAAAACTTGACACAAATGCATGAAAGCCAACATAGCCTATCCTGCGGTTTGCCTCACTCGAGCTATGAATGATACAAGTTTCTGTAAAACCTGATGACCTTGTTCTCCAGCTCAAGAACTCTTGAGATTCAATGGGAGCAAAAACCGTCTGTAGGCAATGAATGAGTCATGTGATCAGGCACACATCTGCTTATTTAATTAGTGACCTGCAGAAATCTGCGCAGTGCAAACAGTGCAAAGAATCTGCATTTTATGTAGACTTTGGTTTTTGTTTTTAAATTCTAGGTTGAAAAAAAATCCATATTTGCATTGTGTTTCTCATTGTGTGTTTGAATTTATCCTTTAATATAGGCTAATACATTATACATTCTAATACATAATACATTCATATTAGTATAAAGGCCTGTTGTATATAACAGGCCTTTATACTAATATGAATGTCTTGCTCACAGAGGGTGCTGAAACACAAAACAGTAGACTTTGGTTTTTGTTTTTATGTAGACTTTGTTTTTTGTTTTTAAATTAGGTCGAAAAAAAATCCATATTTGCATTGTGTTTCTCATTGTGTGTTTGAATTTATCCTTTAATGTAGGCTAATACATTATACATTCTGATACATAATACATTCATATTAGTATAAAGGCCTGTTGTATGGTTATATAACAGGCCTTTATACTAATATGAATGTCTTGCTCACAGAGGTTGCTGAAACACAAAACAGCACAAAAGCAGCAAGACACTTTGTTCTTGACAAAATGTTACATATATGTATTATTTAATAAATTATTTAGACTTTAAATGTTTCTACAGTCTGAGAGGGTCAGAATGAATAATGTGATATACATAGTTTTTTTTTTTAGTTATAAAAACAAAACCATAAAAATAAATATTATTTTTAACGTTCTGGGAAGTGCACGTTAGTTTATTGTTATTAAAGAAAATTTAAAAATAACCATTCTGGAATGTTCCATGTAGCTTCTCTTTGGTTGTACAACAACAACAAAAATCCCACCCTGTAACATCTAGAAAGATTAGTTATTAAAAAAAAAGCAAAAAAAAAAACAAAAAACATTTGAGATAGTTCTGTTTAGGTTTTCTTTAGGATACAAAAATACTTCCCTGCAACATTCTGGGAACCTGAACGTTCTTTTTTTAGGACCTAATGTTATTTAGGTCCTAAAAAAAACCCAAATGGGAACCAAATGGGAATGTTTGCTGGCTATTGAAGCAATAAGGTCCAAGAAACCAGTGATTTAGAACAGATGTAGTGTCTGCGGCTCTGCTTCTTGGAAGTATTGTTCCCATAGGGATTTGAAAAAGTCTTTGTTGAGTTATAAGTCATGAAGCATATCCGCTAGGCTACGTGGTGAATCACTACAAAGTTTGATTTGAAGCAAAGGCGTTTTTTTTTTTTTTTTTTTTAATTGGACCAAAAGACAAAGGTACAATCTTTACAATACTAAGAAGGGAGAAAAACTACAAAAAACTACAAACCCATGAGGCATTGTGAACCGCATTTTTTAAAAATGTATTCAAATTATTAAAAATGATGGAGAAATAGGCATAAAATTTCTCATTTACAAATATTGATATAAAAACAATTTATTTCAAGTTTATTGCAAAATATGCCTAAATATGCAAACAATTAAGTAGCCTAATTTGAAAGCTTGACTGGTGCATGTTGATTTGCATTTTTGTACTGCATCATGAAAAATATAGTTTTTTGCTCTGTGAAAACACACACACACACACACACAAATCATGAACATTATTCAAAAAGTGAATGGTCCTGAAAAAAATCTAGTGGAAAGTTTTGGTACTGCGTCCAAACAAAATCTTACTGAGAGCATCTTTCTTTCATTCTTTCTTGACTCTCCTGTTCAAACTCGTTTATCAAAATGAGCAAATATTTTTTCGAGTCATGACTTAAAGAGCATTGACCCCTATTCATTGTCTGGTGTCGTTTAAAGCCCTTTGAAGCTGCACTGAAACTCTCATTTGGACCCTGAACCAATTGGTTCCCAATGAAGTCCATTATATGGAGAAAATCCTGGAATGTTTTCATCAAAAACCTTAATTTCTTTTCCACAGAAGAAAGAAAGACATGGACATCTTGGATGACATGGGGGTGAGTAAATTATCAGCAAAAGTTTTTTTTTTTTTTTAGGCTTATATTTTAGTTTGATAATTTCATTTAGAAAAAAACAAATCGTGAAGACAGGGTTCAATATAAGCCGAAACAATGCTGAATTCTTCAGCAAAAGCAAATATTAAAGATTAACATAGCTTCCGTCTTTAAAGGTTTATAATTATCATTCAAAATCAACTTCCCTATGAATAGGCTTTCATTAATGGAGCTTTTATTTCCAGAACCCGTATCGTTCTGTTCCTTATAAAAGCTGAGCCACATTCAACGCCATTTTAAGTTATCAACACACATACACACCTGCATTACATCAGCATTGGCAAACATTCTGCTTTTTTTTTTTTTTATCAATATAGCTACATTTTTGTGCTCCGCATCATGCCAAAAGGCCTTAGCTGTTCTAAATTCACTGTAAACCATGGCTTCTTAGGGTATATTGCTTCACTAACCCTTGCAGGTCAGCTGTGAATGTGAATCTACATTAAATATGTTTTTCATGCTCACATTTGCTCAAATAACAAAAGAAAAACTCCCCAAGTAGCATTTTCACAACTTTCAAAAAAAAAAAAAGGGGGGGGGGGGGATATAGGGAAATTGGGGTGAAAAAAACACCCTCACAACAGCAGCCTTAACTAGTTTTTTTAACATTTGACACACACACACACACACACACACACACATATATATATATATATATAAAATAAAAAATAAATAAAAAAACTGGATGATGACCCTACAACGCGTCATCACAGTCCGTGAAAAAAATCCATTAACTTGATCGTCCTTTAACATTTTAAAAGTTCTGTTTTGAATAATTAGTCCTGTTTTAACACCTGACCTAATTACATAAGTTACATAGGCTATCTGTCATCATTCTGCTAAAGTTTTCTGAATAACTTGGCGGAAGGATTATTAGTCTTGTTATCAATCAATTGTTTTGCTGTAAGGTGATGACATATAGTACCCAAATGCTGTTATATGTCATAAAGCAAATTTAGCATCGCTGTGTGACTGTGTGTAATTATGCTTCAGAGCAGTAGCCTATAACGTTGACCGTAAAAGTTAACTTTACGAAAAATATGTAGGCGTGCCGCGTCCCCTTTAACATTAATTTCAAACTTTGGGAGTGTCCACGCACGCTCATTCCTCTTACAACTTCTACAGAGCAACAGTTTGTCAACGAGCCAACCACAACAGCGTTCTGCTGTCAACCAACCTGGTAAGTCATTCGTGTGATTTAATTTTTTGGTTTGTTTAAAAATATAATTAGCCGAATAACAAATTTGTCATTAGTCACCATTAACTTGGTGATATTCTTTATTACATGGCGCGTCAAACTTAACATAAAACGGAAATATTGCACAAACACGCTTTTAATTTAAACCATTTCACACACGCACACACACACACACACACACACACACACACAACTTTTAAAAAGGTTTAAAAGGATAAAACACAGTTAACGTTACACTGTTCAAAGAGATGACAAGGGTGTTTGGACACTTTCTGGTGAACGTGAGGAGAACTGACTTATCTGATTCATCAATCCTTAACTGATTTATGAGGATTCATAAATCCACTAACTCTTGCTTAAAACTCAACCTTTGTAAATAAAAAGAGATAAGAGCTTCAGAAAAGAAGCAGGTTGTTCTGAGGGAAAAGTCCAACAGGCTATTTGTTTGCAGTTGCTACTTGTTTTGACATGTGGTTATTTATGCAAATATTATGCTTTTTATTTTGTGTCCTGATACTTTTTTGTGGCCACATCTGAGCGTTCAGACACCAGAATTACATTAAAACTTATGATTTAACACCTTACTAAGTGTTTTAAATAGATAATGCAGAGTGCTATGTTGTCATTTTTACCCAATAAATCAGGAGAATAGGTGAACTCCACTTGAGTTAAAATGATTCATGTTTAAAAGTTATACCTGTTCTTAGTATTAACCATTTTTGAAACACTTTTTTTTCAACAACATCTTTGTGTAACTTGTCTAGTTCCCATTTAAGGAAGGGTTCACCAAGATGATAATTTACTCAAACCTGTATAACTGTCTTCTGTGGAAAACAAAATACATTTTGAAGAACAAAATCATAACAAAATTTAAAAAATTGGGTGACATATCCTGTTTTTAACATCTTGTTGCTGTGCTTGTTTAAGTTTTGTATCTGAACTGTGTCTCCAGAGTTACTGAGATGTACAGTAATGGCCATTCTGAAGCGTTCTTCAGTTGATACTTCTCTTTTCATAGAGTATCACAGTCCCACCCACAGCCCAAGAGAGCGTTGGTGCCGGTCTGCCGGAAGTAAATTTCCCATTCATTTCTCCCATTTGTAAAATCCATATCTAAAGAGTATTAGAGCATGTCTGAGGATAACCAGCTACGGCTGAACTCATAAGCATACAAAATATCATTTCGAGTGAAAAAACGAAGAGAAAATCCAAAAAAAAGTCAAGGGTACAAGACTGTGTACATATTTCATTTGCGAACAAAGGAACTACTTGTCCCATAAACCACCGTACCTCACTAAAGTCGACTGAAGCCACCGTGAAAGAGCCTTTTGAGTGACTTCCAAATCTGACGACGGCCACATGAACTTTATCCTCCAGTGAGTTTTATATAGTGAATGTGCAGGGAAACTCATTTTCCTCGATTTACTGAAGCAAATGCATTTGCAGCTGCAGTACGCTAATTCATTGAGCATCTGGCTCGCTCATAGGCTGTGCTGCGGCAACTGCACATCCAATGGTGCGGGGTCGTCTCAGAGGTGCGACCAATGAACTTAGCCCTACGTCATTACACAATCTTCAGTCCGTCACGTATCTTCGCAGGGTTTCAGACACGTGAGACGACGTCCACCAATCAGATGCATCACTGTCGGTTTGTGGGATTGTTCAGGATTGTGGGTAATGAAGTACTTATCGAATACATCGCGAATAAAAGGCATTTATCTTAAAACAAGGTTAGTGCCACTGCCCCATAAACTTTTGGTGTTTAAATGAGCATATACAATCACTTAGTAGTCTTAGCTGGTTTTGAGTCTACCATGTATGGTCACGTTTTTATGGCTTATATCTCATATGTCAATGGAGAAAATGTATTGAATTTTTACTTCCAGCACCGGCTGTGGGCGGGACTGTGATGCTCTATTTTAATGCAATTGCAAATTTAACTGCAATTTATCGAGTGGCCGTTTGAGGCTGGCTGCAAAAGCGAGTCAAATCTGTATCTCCCACATGGCAAAATGTCTAACTTTACAGCAGAAAAAAAAACCAGCCTGGTGGCAAATAGTGGTTTGTCTATATCGCTAATTTTGCCCTTCATGACGACTGTGAGGGAGGTGAATATTTTTACAACTCATCCGTTAAAATTATATTAAGCCTTAAAGTTCTGCATAATTAAGGGCGTGGCCACTTGAGTGACAGGTGGATTGCGGCCGTTTGTCTGCTGTCTGTTAGCGTCACCCTAGCTAAATCCAGCCGCTGCAGTACTTGCCATCTCTGCCGGGATTGTGCTTTTTTTCGGGATTATTTCATACAATTTAATACACGCATTATACCTCCGCCCACGCTATTGGATTCCGTCGTTTTTGAGTATGGAGAGAACAACCAGCGCTGTATTTCCAGTTGTTTGCCTCGCAATGCACTAATGGATGTCTGACAATTTTGTTGCTTTTTGGAGTTTAGATTTAAAGGTGCCCTCTGGCATTTAAAATCAAATCATACAGCATATTCCATACCAGATGGGGGCAGTATACCTCCAGAAATGCCTCCGCGGCCGCGCACACTCTCATGTCTTCAAAAAACACGGGCGAGCGCTGTGTTGCTCTGTCTCCCTCGTGCATATTAATCAAATCAATTGACACGATAGTAAAAGGTTGGAAGGCCGCAGATTCACGTGGAGCATTTGGAGATTTTCAGCGATTAGAGACGAAATGAACAACATCTCAATACTAAATTATAAAGGCCCGTCTCATAGACAAGTCGGTGCATTTCGACGATATGGGAAAATTAAAGCCCAGGCTGTTATTTCTAGTTTTATGGTATTCGTTTTGTTCATAGTACATTTTTATCATTAGTTTTAATTAATTTGACAGACAGCATTCCCTGATGTGGACCAAGCTAGCGTCTTTCAGAGCTGCCAACTCTCACAACACTTTTCACACACTCTCACACCACACATCCATTTTGTCATGCACAGAAAAGGACACGGAGACCGATGTCAGCTCTCAGATTCTGTTAATTTTATTACGCAATTCAAACAATAAATACAGTTTTGGTGCTTTAGACGACAGATCCCTAACGCACGTGAACCGATCATCTCTACTAGCTAATGGTAAAAGAACACGAACACTGTTGAAAGATACAGTATGTTACAACTTACCAAAATGTATTCCTCATGCATAATATTGACCAATCATTTTTTGAACTCTTCCCTGAACTGAAATGTAGTAGTGGGCTGTATTTTCCACACGACTGACATCAGGTTCAAGTACACACAAGCCGCGCGACTTGCTCGTCTATTGCAGTTTGGCTGGTGGTAATGTTGTCTGCCCACATACCGCCTCCCATGGCCGAAACTGGTATTACGACACCTGCCGGGCCGGGGCTAGTAATTTAGCATGCTAATTCAGGTTAATATCTCGGCAGCACTATAACTTTTCATTTTTTTAATGACATCATCAACCTTATTTCTTTTCATTCTTTTGATGCGTGTAGCTCATTTTTGGGATATTTTAACCTCAATTTTTACAGATGGCACCTTTAAATACGTCTATATAGATATCACACTCGTTATGCGCTACTGTGGCTCTCAAGGAACTGATATGCTTATTTAACTTTTAGTGTTTGTAGTGTCAGATAAAATCCCGCAGGTGTCAGTGCTTTCTCTCCGTCCATGCAATATATGCTGCACACCCTTGAATGACACGGATTTCTAGTGCATTTACTTAATAATTTGGGTAATTTGGGTTTAACCCATTTGAGAAATTGGGAGGCGGCCAAAGTCAGATTTTAAAATGGACTGAATAAAGCTCTTTACAAACTTGACGTGCGATGCCATGCTGACTGACATGTATGTGCATGAATTACTGTCACACGCACAAGCTCAGAGCAATATTGTAAGTTACTGCATAATACATTTTTAAACTAGCAGAGTAATAATTCATCACGATACACAGTCTCATTTTTAGGTAAGTTTTTTTATATAATATTTCGAAGGGCAAAAACATGAACTTTAACATTGGCTTTACTTCTTCAATCAGCTGTCACTTTAGCCCGAGGCCAGTAGCATAGCATTAGCACCTCAGCTCCACCCACGTCCCGCCTCTTTGCCCATTTTATTTTATCCGGGAGTGACGAGAGGTGACGCGCTGCCAAGATGGCGATGGCCGGCCCAGGCCACGCCACTTTAGGCTTCAAAAACGCTCTTCAGCGTTGACGGGTGACGTGCACACTACATCCATTTTTTTTACAGTCTATCTGGTCCTGAACTACCTCTGAACCTGCGCAAAGAGAAGACATTGCTCCCAAGGGTCATGTGCTCTTAGGAGCAGAAAAAACCTCCTTTATCTTCAATGCCCTGACATCACCCTTTTGTTCCGTCATGTGACCATTATCATGAGACCGTTAACAGGGATGTCATTGGGTTTCAACAAAGAAAACAGAAACGGGCATACATACAAGAATGTTTTTAAAATAAAGATACAAAATGCCTCAGTAACCTCACATAAAAATGATCAAAATAAAATACCAAATACGATGAGGACATTTTGTTTTTATTTGAATAAATAAAAAAATATAATTTCAATTCACATTCAAAATACAGAATGCAAAACTTTATTTTAACACATTTTAAATGCATGTATCGCCATCCCTGCCCCCAGGCCTGTTTTTCTCTTCACATTTGCATTTACGTTGCATCATATTTGCATTGCATAACTTAAGATGTTTTTTTTTTAGGATTGTATAGAGAAATCATTGTTTTGTTCTTCTATTATTCGTAACTCTTTTTTTTTTTTTTTTTTTTTTGTAGCCTAGTTGCTCTTTCCATCAGGTCAAACAATGGCAAAATCTTGCAAGCCTAGACTTGACAATTCAATGAAAAGGTTACTCAAATGTAGCAAAGATTGACATATGTATTGCTTTATTTCGGGGTTTAGAGCTTGGCTTTTGCAACAAACCTTGCTTGGTTGACAGTTGGATAGACTAGTTTCATGCAAAACAGAATTTTGCAAAATGGCATGCTTTAGAAATAACCACCAAAGCTTGCTAAACCATTCACTTTGAATGAAACGCACCCAATGACCGCTGAAAGTTGAAGGACAATGCTTTGTGTTTTCACTACTGTGATGAATTTGCATGTAAGTTTTGTTTCTGTTTTTTCTCTGTACTGATCTGAATATTCTTAGCAGAAGGCATGTTTAATGGTAGAAATGTAAGGATAGGCGACAATCTATTGTCAATGCCAGTTTAAAATAACCTTAAAAGGATAGTTTTGCTACCCCCCCCCCCCCCCCCAAAAAAAAAAAAAGAATCTGTCAATTACTCACCCTTATGTATTTCCAAACTCTTTTGACTTTCTGTCTTCTGTGGAACATGAAAGAATATATTGTGAATATTTTTTGTCCATATAATAAGTCAATAGGGTCCAAGGCAACATGGTACAGAATTTTTTTTTCTCATAAATATCTTCTTATAAAGGATCACAACGACATGAAGTTCAGCACATGATGTATATAGACCATTTCACAAGATCTAAACAATACTGGTCCAGAAGCACTTCCTGTTTCAGTTTTTTAACACTACATAAAAGCTGGGTTAAAATACAACCAACAGAACATTTAAAACTGAATCAAAAAGTTAAACAAACATCTTTAAGATTTTTTTTTTACATGTGAAATAAAGAAAACAGTTACAAACTGAAACGTTTTACTGGTCCTGTGTTTCTGGACCAGTGTTATTTACATCTTGTGAAATGGTCTATATTCGCCATTTCCTGTGAAATGTTTTATATTCGCCATTTCCTGTGAAATGGTCTATATTCGCCATTTCCTGTTTAAAAGTAGTTTCCTCGGTTTCAAGTATGGAGGCGCTTGAAAAAGTTTGAAAAAGTTTTAAGTTTGTGGCAACTCAATCCATATACTATTTCCATATACTATTCAGATCAAAAAGAAGGTCGGAAAGCACTTGTTAGAGGGAGACAACTTCTTTTAGCGTTAGCTAAGTGCCTTTTACCAACATAATCCAATCTGAATTTAATTGATACATCGTTCGACTGGACCGTTACCCCTTCTACTTCTGCTAGTTTTACTGAGATAACGTCTCCTGTGTGAATAGGGGATTATCACGCTGATACGTAGGACTTCCGGATTCAGTGATCTTTTTGCACTGCCACTTCCGTTGAATCACCGAACTTGCTGGCGAACTGATGACGGACTACACTAAGTTTATTTATACGGAATCCCTCTGATTCACTAAAGTGCCGGCTGCAAACAAACGTGCTACCTTGTTTTATTTTAACCACTTAACTGTCACCGTCCCACAGGTGGGACGTTTGCCACTATATTTTTAAAACAATAATATCTTAGTAAATACCTTAAATAATATTGACAAACTATATATCATTTGAAAGCTTACAATCTCTAGTTTCCATATTTGGTGACTGATTGTCAAAATATATTACAGAGGAGCCATAATTTATCAATATAAAACAAGAATATTTTCATACTCATAAGGCGTGTTCAGACCTTTGTTTTAAAATAGCAATAAACATGAAAAATCATGAAAAAATGGTAGATACCTCAGTTTGTTTTCATGCCAAAAGTTCAAAAGATAGAATCCATTCAATTATTTTGGAAAAAAAAGGTCTGAAAAGTTTAAAATATCAAGAAAAAAATAATAAATTCACCATTTGTGACGTGGCAGCTAGCTATGACTTACATGCGTGTTCTTTGTATGTGTTTCTTAGAGGTTCAATTCATATCAAAATCTGCCAAACTTCCCATACTACTCCTGAATAGGATCTCTACTTCAGAAATTGTATGAAAATTGTGAAAATAAGGGTTCATATCACTCAAAACATGAATGGAAATGCAGACGCCCTTATATGGGCAGTAATGGAGTCTGATTGTGCCCTAGTGAAAAAGTTTGGTACTGCGCTCAAACAAAATCTTACTGAAAGCTCATTTTTTGAGATATCAACCTAAAATTTGAAACACAACTTGTTCAGATTTTTGGCTTTGATCTTTCTGCCATTTTAGAGTAGCCCAGGTTTTGAAAATATATATTTTATGTAAAATATTAATAATTAATATTTTTACATTGTACATTTCCATAAACTCTAACTTCTATAACTTTTTTTCTGTTTCACTTTCTTAATTTATTTCACTTCTACAAAAATCTGCCAAATGTCTTCTTTAAAACAAGACCAATCATATGTCTATATTCCAAAGCATTCTTGAATTACAACCATTTAAGTTCGAAATGTGCATTTTCATGTCTATTCAAAAAAGGGGGGGTGACAGTTAACAGGTTAAAGTTTTAATCCAGTTCTTTCTTATACTCAATTCAGTCGGGAATCCAATCCATGAAAACTTGCGTAGGGTTGACGTTGTTGGTTAGATTTACAAAGTGGAACAGAGCAGTGACATATATATATATATATATATATAGCCTTCGTCTCAGCCATTGTTGAACTGCGTCGGAAGTGGACATGCACAAAGTTGACAAATCCCGCCCATGAAACCCGGAAGCGTGATAATCCCCTATTGGCCGTAGTTATTATAATTATTGATGTCCTTGGGTAAAATATCATTACTTTATCTACCTTTGTAAAACTAATCCCGTCCGAATTGGGCTTTTGGCCATCCTTGTACAGGGAAAGTCAGCTGATCATGTACGTTTCTTTTACAGACTTCCACAATCACACTGGTCTCATTGATCTTTTGTCATGACGAGGGCTTCAACATCAGTGGCAGCGGAGCAATCACAGTACCAGACTGCTTCTCGGATTTCCAACCCAGACTTGGACACGTTCTGAAGGCCATCGTGACTAAGTGAAACCTAAGTCATGATGATTCTCAAAATGCCTAGATTCAAAAAATACCAACTACGGCTAATACCAGTGTGCTTTAGCGCTTTACTGTTCATGGTGTACTGGGAAAAAATTGACAATAACGTCGTAAGCCACGTAGTGTCTTTCTCTTACCGCCACCTTCTCAACAGCTTCACGTTCATTAACGCAAGCTTAAGAGTCAATCCTGAAGACGCTCTAAAGTACAGATACCTCATAAACCATGAGAGGAAGTGTGATAAGAAAGACATTCTGCTCCTGCTCTTTGTGAAAAGCTCTTCCGAGAACTTTGAAAGAAGACAGGCCATTCGCTCTACTTGGGGAAATGAGACGTACATTGAGAAAACGCTGGGTGTCACTGTGAGGGTGCTGTTTGCTCTCGGCCTCCATCCCGAACCAGAGTACAGAAGCAAACTTAAGGAGCAGCTGTTCTTTGAGGACCAAAGATATCATGACCTCATCCAGCAGGACTTTAAAGACACCTTCCACAACCTCACTCTGAAGCTCCTTTTGCAGCTTGGCTGGAAAGAAAACTTCTGCCACCACTCCCAGTTCCTCATGTCTGCAGACGACGACGTCTTTGTCCACATTCCCAACTTAATTCGCTACTTGCAAGGGATCGGCCGCAAAGACCTTTGGATAGGAAGGGTACACCGCGGTTCGCCACCCGTTCGAGATAAAGAGAGCAAATACTACGTGTCCCGAGACATGTACCCGTGGGTGTCTTACCCAGATTACACCCCTGGATCAGGGTATGTCCTTTCCAGAGATGTAGCTACCAGAATCTATCAAGCGTCACTCACCATAAACTCTTCCTTTCACATTGATGACGTCTTTCTTGGAATCGCTGCTAAAGTGATGGACATTTCTCCAAAGGATCACTTGTTCTTCTCGGGAGAAGGAAAAGCTTCTTATCATAGTTGTATCTACAACCAGATGATGACCTCACATGGACACGTCAGCGATATTCGTGAAATGTGGAAGCGTGTAACCGAAGCTGAAGTTGTTAGGGTGTCCTCAGGACTGTTTCGGAGGCTCTACTGCACTGTCATGAAAGTGAGGCTCCTATGTGTACCATTTATTTCAGATTCTTACCCATGTAAGGCAGCTTTTTTTTAACATGACTATAAGTAAAAGTAAAAAGTACTTGTTTGTAACAAGTGCACTGATGTTGTGGTCAAGTTTCTAGAGAAACTGTACTGCACAGGACCAGTCAGTTAATGGAGGTTGTGGTGGGTTTGGTTTGGGTTGGGCCAAGTAATTTACTAAAATTAACATAAAATAGTTGTAAATTAAGATTAAACGAAAGCACAGGGTTGCAACGTGCATCATATTTAAATATTTATACTCAAAGCCCATGCATTTTTGTAGGTACCTATGTTAGATTGACTTGCAATTAAAATTAATTTATCTTTCATCCATGAGTTGTTTTGCCTGTGTGTGTGTGTGTGTGTGTGTGTGTGTGTGTGTGTGTGTGTGTGTGTGTGTGTGTGTGTGTGTGTGTGTGTGTGTGTGTGTGTGTGTGTGTCAATTCCTTTCAATTAGTCCATATGACATCTAATATCTAATAAAGATATTTTATGGGTTGAGTATTCAAATTCTTTGGGTTGTGTGGTTTTCTTAGATTGACAGCAACCAAATCCATTCCTGGCTGAATGAATAGCCAGTCTGTTGCAGGAATAATTGAAAACAGAAAGAAATAGTTTCTTATTTTCAACTGCTTTTAAGTATGAACATAATATTCAGCAACAACAGACATAAACTGAGCAGGTTTCATGGATTGAGTCCCTGAACAGAGCAGGGGTCTCAGCATCAACAGTTGCGGTGAGTGTCTGGTGTGGAACCAAATGCTTTAAGTTCTACAGTGAGTTTCATTCTCACAATCTTCTGTCCTTCCTGTCGCTGTGTTATGCGTAGGCATCTGCCTTAAACTTCAGGATACGTTTGTCTCTTACATTTTGTTTTGTTTTTTTGTACTTGTCATGACACGTTTTACTTTTTTTTTTAAATTCAGTTTCAGTTGTCACAGTGGATTACAAAGTTACTCGACTGCATTTAATTGCATGTCTCATTCACACACAAAAAAAAAACTATTGCAACACAGACTCATTTTCCTCACAGACTCATTTTTCATATGTGACCCTCCCAGTGTAAGTGGTTCATTAGGACATAAAAAAGTGATTCACTCGCACTCAAGAAGACGCATGGGATGTTATACAACACGGGTGTCTTAGAAACCCCCCTAAAACTTTCCATCATGCCACTATATGCTCCGAGGTTGATGGCAGTCTGTCCTCCCATGCATCATTCTTCTGCTAATCATTAAACTGTTATTTGTCCAACGTGTGGTTATGCATACTTTACAGGGAGCAGAATATATCACTGTGCTGCTTATTTCATGTGTGTTCTAGGGCAGCTTGTATAAATACTTACTTTTTTGGCATACACACCCTAAGTGATTAGTGTAAAATCCAGATTACACTACTGTAGACACAAGTTGTGTTAATAGTTATCAATGACATCACAGCAGTGATCATGCCGTGGTGTGTACATAACGGATCATCATATCAAGATGAATAGACTTTGATTGCAATCCCTCAAGCAAACATGAACAAGCAATCCATCTGAATCTTGGCATTGGATTTGAATGAGGTGAGCGGCAGGCAAATTCAGTGTCAACACAGTAAGTTTTGATTACATGCTTTTAATATGTCAGAGACAATTTTCTGTCCTTCTAGTGCAGTACTTTTGCTTACTGGACACTTTAAAGCTCAAGAATTTGCGGCATGTCCTCTTTCTGTAACCACACGGAAAATGGCCAGATTTGCTATTCAAATGTGTTCATCAGGATGTGTGTTCAGCTTGAAGGAACCAAAGACTTCCTGAAGAAATGGGATCTACCCATTATTATCAGGCGAGTGATGTATGCACATACATTGCCAACAGTATTTTTGTACACTTAATCACAAAAACCCAATAGTTTTTTTTTTTTCTTTTTGGGTTGGAGAAAATATGATAATCTTGACCAATAAACAACTTCTTTGAGTTTAAGCCCAAATACAATCAGAATTAAAAAGCTAAATGGAAGACATCAACTACAGCACGGTCCCATGACAACTCTTTCAGTCTTCGAGACAATGGAACTTGAAGTGCTAAAATGCTTCCACCTTTCTGGATTTTGACCAATAACAACATATTCAGCTCTGCCCCGATTCCAAACAGCTTCCCCAGTTCAAACAGAAAACTATTCCCGACAGTTTTGAAGAAGTGTCCGGAGCATGTTGAAACTTGACTGAAAAAACAAAGCATGTTGACAGGAAACCAGACCCACTTACTCAATAGCTGAACACAAATGAGGAAGTGAATGTAGGTGTGGGCTTCTACATAAGTCAGGACAGATTGTGGATCTTAGTGTTGAGCAGCCCTCTATAGAGTGATGCAGGGATTACATCAAAACACGGTAGATTTCGCTAATGTTTTTCCAATTTATGAGTAAAATAAGGTCTGTAGTAAACAAATTGACCATACTTTGACGTTTTGTTCAACAAATAAAACACACACTCTGAAAACATGAGTTGGGGCACAAATGTGTTCAGTTTGTGTTGCAGCAGAACAAAACGTATCATATCAAGTTGTTTACCACAGGCTTTATTTTACTCAAATTGAAAAACCCCAGAGGAAACCTTGAAGCCAGCCGCAAATTCTGACGTCAGCCTAAGTCCCACCTTTTCCGGTCGACCACCATGGGACCTTATTTCGGAAAGATATTGAATGGTAGTCAATGGCACGAGACAGCAAATATTTCGATCTTTGAATTGTGCCCTGAATTACACATATGATGCTTGTGAATTTAAAAAATACATTTTAAATGAAAAAAAGTCGCAGTTCGATGTAAAACTGTTGAGGTATAAGACTGTGAAAATACATAATTACAAAGACTACAAACCCCAAAGGTGCACATTTTCTCTCAATGAATAATGCTAACTTTACTGAAGCTGACGCCTGTCTTTGTTTACGTTATAATCGTAACATTACGCCGTCATGCCTGAGTGTTTTGTCGAGTAGTATGAAGCTGCAGACTCGGAGACCTGCATCTACAGTCCCCCTGCACCCAGAGTCCCGCATTCTCAGACCCCTCGTTTTTCGAGTCAGCGCCTACTATCAAATTGTATCAGATAAACAGAACCTAAGCCAAAACGTGACTAGGCTGTCTTCAATTTTATTTAGAGAATCGTAATAGCTCGTTTGATTTATTTTTTAATAAAACTAATTTAGCTAATCGATACAACATAAGAATAGTCCATTTAATATTTGTAAAGGTAGTTTGTAACAAGATTTGAGCCGTTATGTTTTTTCGCCCTCTTTACCCCGAAAATATTTTGATAGCTAACGTTAGCCTTTAACCTCGGACTTTTTTATAAGTCATAAATGCTGCAGTTATTTTTACTGCCCATTTTGTGCCCCCATATATCTCAAACCCACAAAGTTGTCCAAAGTTCAAAAACATCTCAAGGGACACAGTCAGAGCAGTGCAACATGAATTTGATTTTTTTTCTTTCTTTTTGAAAGATCATAAGACATGTGCTATCGTATCCAGTACACCATACATCGATGGAGTTGCCCCTTCCGATTCCAGCAACATATCATTTTATGATTATGCAAAGCGACTTATAAATGAGTTTTTTTAATGCAATTAAAGACGAAAAGTAAAGTCACGAACACAGTTTGTTCTTCCTTTTTTCTTTACAGTAAGATGATGTTTAGGTGATCATTAAATAAAGTAGCCTACTGAATTGTTTATTATTGGTGTTTTGTCTATTCTGATTTATTTTGCTTCGCATTCAAAATATAAAAAAACAGATTTTGTTATGTTAGCATGGTAATGTTAATTAGACCATTATAGGTTGAACTGAAAGAAAAAGTGGAATTTGAATTTTGAATAAAAAAAAATATATAAAAAAACAAAACATTGTAGCAATAAAATATCACATAGACTATTTTTCAGAAGATAGTTCAATCTGTAATTGTATCCCTTCCATCAGTAACAATGAGTTTTTTGGCACCTGCATTAAGCAGGGAACGCAAATATTTATTGGATAATTTATTTGAAGACCGTAATATTGCATCCTATTGTTTTTAATTGCATTTGGATAAGCGTAAACTGTACTCTGTGTGCGGGTGTTATTCGATCTTTTGAACAGCAGGATGCGCTGTGTTCGAAAAATGAGGGGTCTGAGAATGCGGGACTCTCGGTGGGGGACTGTAGATGCAGGCTCCGAGTCTGCAGCTTCATAATATTGGTTTTGTCCCTGACTGCACACACATGAACAGCAGATCTTGCTCGTTGTTTCGCTTAACAGGAGATGCAGTTCATTGAGCGATTTTCACATAAAACGAAATGTTACTCTTCTGTTTTATGACAAACTGCGACTTTCTTTACATTCAGAATTATCTTTTAAATTGACAAACGTCATATGTGTAATTCAGGGCACAGTTCAGATAGAATAAAAAGATAAGTTGTCTCTCTCCATTGACTACCACACATATTTTTTTCCGAAATAAGGTCCCATGAGCCGGAAGCGGAGGGGAGGGACTTAGGCTCTCTATTAATCCAAGCAGATATGAGGTTCAAAATAGCAGTGATTTCTCAAGATTCTGTGCGAGATGTTGACCCCTTAAGCCCTAACCAACACCACCCCATGAAAAATAATAATAATCAAATTACTAGGCAACCACTGTAATAACACAAAATGTTTGTAATTTTAAAGTTTAGAATCTCAACTAATCACAACTCCTAACGAGTGATGAGTAATCCCTCTAAAACGGATTGAGTGTACCGCCAAGCAGGTGCCACCTAGCTGCGATAAAATTAATAAAAATATTTTTTTCAAAGATATTACCTTGATTAACTCAAAATTGGTGTCATTTGAAAGCTTAGAGTCTGAAATTTACAACGAATGTAGCCAATTTGATAAGTGCTGAGTTATTTGCTAATAAAAAAATAAAATGTTTTCATAATTTATAAAGTACATAATTTATAATTTTTTTTGCAACATTCTGCAATAGTCAAATACATCATACAGCTCAGATAGTCATGTGCCATATTTCATTTGAAAGGTCTCAATGAGTAGAATACAACAAGCATAATTGTTTCAGGCATTTTACTAAACTTGAGCAAGGTTTTGTACAAGAAGCCCCTCAAGAGACCCACATGTAAATCATTTATGGGTGCTTGATTTAGGACATTTCCGCTCGTAACTTCATTAAACGCTCCAGTTGACACATCTTTATTTACAGCAGATTCGTACGCTTAAAATGAGTCCAAACATAATCCCTCACTCAGAACGATATTCCTTATGGAGTTCTAACACAAAAATAATCCACAGACACACGTAGCCAAGCAAGGTAGTTTAAACTTGGCCTTTTTACTCGTATCTTCATGAAACATACATCAATCATGAAAAAAATGACACATTGTTATTTACAGGAGTTCATGATTAAAAAGAGCCCAAACTCAAAATATTACATAAATCAGATGTAAAGATATTGTTAATCGTGACGTCAAGAAGGTCCAACACATTGAAAGTTTCTGGGATACTGATAACTACACTGAAAATATAAACGCAACACTTTTGTTTTTGCCCCCATTTTTCATGAGCTGAACTCAAAGATTTAAGCCCTTTTCTATGTACACAAAAGGCCTATTTCTCTCAAATATTGTTCACAAATCTGTCTAAATCTGTGTTAGTGCACTTCTCCTTTGCCGAGATCATCCA
This sequence comes from Pimephales promelas, assembly GCF_016745375.1. Next base: position 1,290,560 of record NW_024121954.1, on the reverse strand, counting down.
TCCCCCTTGTGTCATATTCAGTGTAGGATTGCCAATACCAGCTAATACCTGTTTTCAATTGAAGCACTGTGTTATACTACTGGGGCTCGTTCTTCGTACGTCGCTAACTCAGTTAGCTGGATTTGATTGTTGGCGATTTGCCATGATCTTGGATTGTTTGGTTCTTCGATGCTCATCCTGGACTTGCTGTCATAGCAACAGGTCCGTCAGCTTGAACCTGCTCGCGAGCAGGCTTATTTCATGTTAGCAGGATTAGATTGCGACTGATACGGGAAATCCTTTAGCGCAGCGCGATAGTTTAGCCTGACGGCTCCTGTGACATTGCATGTGCCATACATTGCCAACATCAGAAAAAGAAGGAAAAAAATGTTTAATTAATCCTAAAATAAAAGACAAGACAAATTTGCAAAACTCTATTTGCTTAGAGTTATATTTCAATAGTTCTTTGTAAAGAAAAGCCAGTTCAGTCATCTTTTTAAAAGAGATATATGCAAGGTCAGCAATAGTAGCTACTCTGTGTGAAATAGTGTATTTTACTCTTAAGTTTATTTTGAAGTAACTCTATTTCTAGTGCAAGTTTTTCTTATAAGTTCTATTAATCCCCCTGATTTTTTTCTTTTTCTAAATAGCCTACTCTATTTTCTGTTGAAGACTCATATAAGGTTAGGGAACGCATTGCACCCTGTGTCGTTTGTGTCACACACCATCACGACAAGACGTGAAATAATCATGTTGGTCCACTTTGGAAAACGTGTAGATGTCACGGTTTAACCCCATCAAACGTGAAACTTACACGTCACGTTTGCGTTAACACGTTCGCCTCTGCCATAACGACCTGGTTTTCATTAAACCGAGAAAAATGGAATTTTGTTTTATTGACGATCATTTAGAAATGTTCTAATATTTGAACAATGGAAAAAAAAAAACATTTATTATTTTCAAGGTGATTCATTTGCCTTGATCCACGCCGAAAAAAACGTCTAAATGTCACGTAATGAAGTAATGAGTAAAACGTCTATATTTCCGGCATCCCCCAGCTCCTCATTTAAGCAAAGGGTACGCTAAAACAACGTATTACCTCGACGTTAAACCACGTTAACCGTGTTAACCATAACATTTTAAATACTTGACCTAATTCCGTTGCTTAGCAACGGGAAGAAACTCCTGTAACTTCAGTGCCATAGGTTAGCACCAGTGGTTAGCACCTTAGATTAGGAGACAAGCTATGTGTTCGCTGCATTTGTAATGTAATACATTGTTTTAGCGAGGAGCTGGAGGATGCCGGAAAAATAGACCTTTTACTCATTACTTCATTACGTGACATTTAGACGGGTTTTTTTCGGCGTGGATCAAGGCAAATGAATCCTTTCACCTTAAAAATAATAAATGGTTTTTTTTTTTTGTTTTTTTTTTTGTATTTTAAATAATAGAACATTTCTCAGTGATCGTCAATAAAACAAAATTCCATTTTCTCGGTTTAATGAAAACGTGTAAGTTTCACGTTTGAGGGGGTTAAACCTAGAAATCTAGGTCTGGCATATGGCTAGGTTAAACCGTGACATCTACACGTTTTCCAAAGAGGACCAACGTGATTATTTCACGTCTTTTCGTGATACCGGGTTGGTGTGTGACACAAACGACACATGGTGCAATGCGTTCCCTATATAAATCTTCAGCAGAAAATAGAGTATTTATAAAAAAACAAAAATCAGGGGGAGAAATAGAACTAATAAGAAAAAAATGCCCTAGAAATAGAGTTGTTTCAAAATAAACTTCAGAGTAAAATACAGTAGCTACTATTGCTGACCTTGAATAATATCTCTTTTAAAAAGATGACTGAATAACTGTCTTTTCTTTACAAAGAACAATTGAAATAAAACTCTAAGCAAATAGACTTTTGCAAATTTGTCTTGTCTTTTATTTTAGGCTTAATTAAACATTTTTCTTTTTCTGATGTTGGCAGTGTTGTGTAATATGGCACATGCAATGTCAAAGGCCCAATGTCAGGTGCAACCATATGAGTGCAACCCTCAGGCTTTTCAGACCCTGAAATCTTCCCTTTAATTGGCCAAAGCTCATTTCATTGTGTGCCCATTGTGTGTCCTAGAGCTGCATTGTAACTGGTCTGGGGTTTGGGTCAGGGAATGGGGTCATAAAACACCTGTCTCCATGCAGGATCCATGTTGTAATCACCTGTATAATGGAAAAAGCATAAGTGTATGTAATACCGTGTGTTTGATATTTATAATTTTCCTTACCATGTTTAAATAATGTTCATAATTGTGAATCTCTTAAAATTCTTGAGTCATGCACAGATCCTGGCCATTTTGCTTTCACACTGATTTGTGATATGGAACATGGTCACACACCATCTAAGAGATTTTACTCAGTCAACTGCCTTTTAAAAATATTGATATAATATTACTAATCTGGAATATTAAAAATTGTAATAGTAACTTGGCTGCACATTTACACTGTAAGCCCCCTTTCTGTTCACAAAATCCCTTCATTGAGGCCTTGATGGGAACATGTGTGCAGTCTACAGTGTATGCCACAATGAGGGACTGTAAGTCATAATCGGCATGGTCATCATGATTGCATTATCTTCATTAAAATTATAATATACCCTAAGTTGGCAAAAAACAAACAAACAAACAAACAAACAAAACTATAGCGCTAGATAAACTTTGTGAATGGCACAACAGAAAGCTTATCAAGTTCTCTGCATCTCCAATAGTGTAAGAAGAATGAAGAACGAGCCCCTGGTCACAATTGTGACCGTAAACAAATTTACAAGTCTTACGAGCAAAATATGCAGGAGTAAAATTCTCAAAGTATATCAGTAATAGACCCTTTAAAGAATGTACAAAATATGATTGTTCTATCTGTAAATTAAGATGTTTTATACTACTTTTTATTTTGTAGTTGTAACCGGTCCTATTCTGACCATAGTACTCTATCTGCGTTGTGTTGTGTGTCAGTAATACTGTTGTCGGATGTGTCATTCACAGTTTCTGTCAACGAGTCAGGATTATTAGCAAAAGATTCGGTCTCTATGGAAGGTACTCGATCAGAACCCCCAATAGCTTCATTTTCACTGGGATTTTGTTCGCAGACACTTCTTCGACTGTCGACTGAATTATCAGATTCCAGAACATCCTCATCCACAAACTTCTGACCTTCAATCTGTTCTTCACCTTCAAGTACCCATGCCCTCGTTCTTTCATCAGAACTTTCCTCTTCCAACGAGTCAGTTAAATCAGACACACAAGACTCGCTCTCCATATTGTCAGCATCAGACTGTATGTCCTTGTCTCGAGGTGGTTCAATGGGTAGGAAGCTGATGTCCAGAATCAGATTTCGATGCACCACTTTGGATTTGCCTTCTTTGTCAATCAGTTTGTATATATTTGTCTGAAGGTTCCGGTCCTTTACAGTATAGACAGTTGGATCCCACTTATCAGCAAGCTTTTTCTTTCCTCTTTCACTCTTGTTTGCAAGGAGCACTCTGTCACCGATTGTTCAAACATGTTCCCTTGACCTTCCGATTGTAACCTTTGGCCTGCTTTTCCTGTTCTTTTACAGTGTGTTTCTGAGCAATGCGAGCTGCTTCATGCAGGTAAGACATGAGGGTTTTTGCATAGCTGCCATGGTCAACGATCACTGGGTCATGCAATACCTGCCCAAACATGACATCAACAGGTAGCTTTGGGATGCGACCAAACATCAACTGGAACGGGGCATAACCAGTGGTTTCATGTATTGTGGCATTATATGCGAATGTCAGAGTCTGTATCTGCTCAGGCCACTTATTTTTCTCCTTGAGAGGCAAAGAACGAAGCATACTGCCCAGGGTCCGATTAAAACGCTCAGTCCCACCGTTTCCCATCGGGTGGTAAGCCGTAGTGTGGGATTTCTCAACACCTGCCAGCTTGAGCAGTTCTGCTATGAGGGTACTTTCAAAGTTGGTCCCTTGATCCGTATGAATGCGTGTTGGAAACCCATAAACGCAAAAGACGTGATCCCACAACTTCTTCGCAATTTGTTTTGCTTTCTGGTTTACACACGGAAAGGCATGGGCCAACTTTGTAAAGTGATCAGTCACAACTAATACGTCCACGGAACGCTGCTTGCTGTCCTCAGCACTCCAAAAATCCAAACACACTAGTTCCATAGGGGCAGAAGTCCTAATGCTCTCAAGTGGAGCTCTTGCAGATGGCTCTGGCGTTTTTGGCCAGTATACACCTCTGACAACACTTGACATAATCCCTCACGTCACACTCCATTCTAGACCAGAAAAAGCATTGTCGAGTTAACTGGAGAGTTCTCGACTGTCCCTGATGTCCAGCAAGATCGTGTACACCCGCTAAGGCATTAGCCTTAAGACTAGAGGGAAGCACCAGTTGAAACCTCTTATGATTGCTTAACGGATCTTTAGAGACACGATAGAGTATTCCATCTTGAACCTTCAGCCGATCCCATTGCTTGAGAAGAACTAGAGCCCTTGCACTCATTCCAGCCCTCTCTCGCCTCGAAGGTCGCTTCTTCCGACTCAGGTAAGGAATAATCTTCGAGATTACTGAATCTGACTCTTGTCCCTGCTGAATCTCCTCGAGGGATATTTCTGTAAACGTATCATACCCAAGCGGAGTTGCATTCTGAATAGCCTGAATTGCCTGCATAGCCCTCAGCTCAGTTACAGTCTCCCACTGATTATGGAGGTCCAAATGAGTTGTGACTGCTGTGTGATCACAGGACACTGCAGAATTCGACTGAAGCAACACATGAAGACTGTTCACTTGTAAACGGAAAGTGTCTTGGATTCCATCTTCAGTTAAACCTGCAGCTTCAGTGAGTAAGCTGCCATATCGCTCTGTGATGAGCCTGTGACTGATTGATTTTGAGAAAGGATCTCGGCTCAAAGCGTCAGCCACAGTGTTCTTCTTCCCAGCAATATGTCTGAGGTCGAAGGTGTAAGCAGCAAGCTTAGACACCCAGCGCTGTTCACAAGCATCGAGTTTAGCCTTAGTTAGAATATAAGTGAGCGGGTTATTGTCCGTCCATACGGTGAACGTGTGCCCCTTTAGCCAATGACTGAATTTCTCACACACGCTCCACTTTAAGGCCAAAAACTCGAGTTTGTGAGCCGGATATCTCCTCTGAGACTTACGTAGGGACTTTCTTGCGAATGCAATGGGATGAGCTTTCTCCTCACTTGCTGGTATTTGAGATAACACAGCCCCAAGTCCGTCCAGAGAAGCATCAATTGACAAGATTAATGGAAGAGAAAAGTCGGGATGCGCTAAGACCACACTGTGCAATAAGCTTTCTTTCAGTTTAGCAAGGGCATCATCACACTCTAAAGTCCAGTCAGTTGGCTTGAGTTTTCTGTATGTGCCCGCCTTCGTCTCGGATATGACTTTTGCCCTCTTCTTCTGTCCAGATGTTAGGGAGAAGAGCGGTTTGGCTACGGAGGAGCAATTTGGGATGAAGTGTTGGTAATAAAGGATCATTCCCAAAACAGACTTAATCCTCCTCACAGATGGAGTACACCCATCTTCCTCCATGAGATCAGCTTTTGACAGCTTGACTATGGCCTCAACCTTTGAAGGGTCAACAGAAACACCACTTCCATCAATAATGTGGCCTAGAAACTTAACAGATGCCCGCATCAGATGGCATTTTTTTGGGCTTAACTTGAGATTGTGGCTCCTCAGTCGTTGGAATACTATCTCCAACCGCTCCAAAGCTGCATTCTCGTCAGGCGCAAACACCAGTAGGTCGTCCAAGTAACACAGCAGACTACTAAAATTCAGGTCTCCAAAGATGCTCAACATCATGCGCATAAATGATGCTGGGCTATTACACAACCCTTGAGGCATCCTGTTGTATTCGTGAAGTCCTACTGGAGTAGTAAACGCTGTGTACTTCTTATCTTCTTCAGCCATAGGGATGTTATAAAAGCCTGACGTTAAATCCATCGTACTGAAGAGAGTGTTCCCACCCAAGGCAACCAGACAGTCAGACTGGTGTGGGAGCGGATGTGCGTCCTTAATGGTCCTGGCGTTCAGCCATCTAAAGTCAGTACAAATCCTCAAGCTGCCGTCCTTCTTCCATACTAGGACTAAGGGCGAAGCATACTCGCTCACTGATTTCCGAATTATTCCTTGCTCTTCCATTTCTGAGAGAACTTGGCGTAATTTCTGATAATGAGCGGGTGGTACTCGACGGTATGGCAATCGGAATGGGCGCTCGTCTGTCAAGCGGATGCGGTGGACAAAACCGCTGACCTCCCCACAATCCAGAGCATGCTTAGAAAATACATCATGATAATTCTCAAGCAACTGAACAAGCTTTTCTCTCGCTGCACCCTTGACAGAGCATGTGTCAATGTCGATGTCACTGAGACCTACGGCCTTTAGTGTTTGGTTAAGATCATCTGCGGCACCAGGTTGACAAGGATTCCCGGATGCGGGCAATTGTACATGACTGAAACCCTTCAACAGCTCAAAATCTTCCACAGCTAGACATGGGAATACATCTGCAAGCTTACGATTTCTCCTTAGAGTGACTGGCTTGTCTGAAAGGTTGGTAACTTTTAGAGGAACCCAATGATCTCCCCACAACGGTGTAACAAGTCGGCCAACGATGATGTTCCGTGGCATAGATTTGGAAGAAGTGGCCTCCACAATTACAGTACTACCTGGTGACATAGCAGTATTGTTCGGCAGCCTTCCCCAAACAAGGTGCTCTTTCTTCGCCATTAGGGTAACTGACTGCTGAAGCTTAACAGTCCCCACCTTTTCGGGTAGATCTCCACCTCTCCAGCGGCAAGTATTTGCCATGACATCCAAAAATTGTTCACACGACAAAGACGGCTCTGAGACACTGTTAGACACAATCCTCCAGTAATCATCACTGATCTTCATCCTGTGCATGAGGAACTTAATCACATTGGTACCAATGATCAAATCGTCTCTTTGTCCTGGCACAACTAGAATGGGTACTAAACATCTCTCGCAACTAAACATCTTTCAGCTCAACTTCATACATGCATTTTGGCTTAGTTTCTTTCCCTCCACAGCCTATTAACATTATTTCCTGTGACAACGGTGTGGGCTTCGGTAACACATCCTCACTCAGCATTCTGCTCTCTACTGCTTCACTGAAAGTACATGCCATTGATCCTGAATCCAACATTCCCATCATCTGGAATTTGTCATTGACACAGACGGGTGCATAAAACAATTTATCAAACACTTCAAGGGATTGCATATTCTGTGCAATCACTTTAACTTCCTCAGGAACTTGTGCACAGGTGCTTTCATAAACTTGCATAAGATCAGCATCTTCGAGGGTTTGCTCCACTCCACCCACACGTCCCCTCTCCAAGTGTGGGTTGACTATTTTAAAGTCGGTGAACCTTGAGGTAGCTGTGAATACTGATTGCGATCGCTGAGTTGGACATTTGCACAATCCCTTTTCATGTGGCCAGGTTGGAAACAGGTAAGACAAAGTCGTTGTCGTCGACAATGTGCTAAAGTCGAATGCTCAGGGGAATGGCATACCTTACATGCTCTCACAGGTGGCTGAATCGGCCGAGGGCGCCTCATCTCTGCTTGACTGTTCTGGGAAAGAGCACGATCAAGTAAACCAATGAGAGTCTTCATGCAGTTGTCATCATTCTGTGGATGAGATGGGGTGCTTGCATTTATGTTATCAGATGACACGACAGGAAAAACACTGGTGACAACCTCATCCTCCATAGGTGACTGGGTATGAGTTGTAACATTTCTCACACCAAAGTTACGCTTGGATTTGATCGCCAATTGTTCCTTTTGCTCAGTCTGATATCGGTCAAGATGCTCTTGAACCTCACTCGCTGTCCACTTGTCTGGTGCTTTCAAGCGGAAAATGGCTGACAGAGTTGGATCCGGACAATGTTTGACAAACATCATGGCTGCCTCCTGACATGGATTATCCATCTGTCGCCCAAGCCTAATTAGAGCCTCCTCTGCAACATCCACAGCCTTATTTAAACGGACCCAGTAATCAACTGGGTTTTCTCCGACGACAGGCACTGTGCCGTAGAAATTGGCTAAAGGCATGTAGGAATATCTGACTTCGCTGAAATGCTGTTTCAGAACATCAAATATCACTTTGGGGTTCTCAGAGGGTTTTAGAGAAGTGTTACTGCGAAGGGTAATTCTAACAATGTCTTTGGCTTTACCCATCAGCCTTGAAAGGATTTCATGATGGTGCTCCAACATTGGTATGCCCCTTTTCCGCAGGTAAGTGTCCATTAAATCCTCCCACTCATGCACACTGAACTTATCTGTTCCATCCCCTCGAAAAACAGGGGGCTCTTTTGCTTCAGACTGCATGACTAGTTTAACTCCTGTCAAATTAAGTGAGGGTGCCTCTGAGAATGACTGACCTGCACCTAAACCTTGAGTCTGTGCATTGCTGGTTTCTCTTTCCCCATAAGTTACCCCACTTTGAGCAGAAATTATAGATGTTCCTACTTCCTGAGCAATGTGTGTAATAAGATCATACCATGCTGGATCAGTTAAGTCTGGGCAGACTGATAATGGATTACCCCGTAACTGACTAGGTGTTTGTTCAGTTACCCGAGTGGAACAAAGTTCAGGTGATGTTCGTTCTACATTACCCCTTCCTGCAACAGGTGTAAATGTACGATCACTGAAAAGTCTACCTCTCCCAAAACTTGAACCTGACATGTTCCCATCAGCATTAAAATTGTCTGCATTGAAACCATGTGCCATCATTACTCATTAACATGCAGGGCACCAAACAATGAATAATGTAAACCTCAAATGTAAAAAAACTAAAGCGCCAACGCAATAAATGATTAAATGATACCAAGGGAAAAAAAATAAAATTAGTGGCGCTAATTATGAAGTGAAATGTCCAGTTCAGCAAAAATGAACCTATTTGTGTTACTGTTCATTGAAACCTTGAGTGAAATGCAGCATCCACCGGCGACCAAAAGACATTGATCCTTGGACGAAGATCCTGGAAGACGAGCTGATCTTCATCCGGGTCACGGCACCACTGTAACCGGTCCTATTCTGACCATAGTACTCTATCTGCGTTGTGTTGTGTGGCGTGTTGTTACTCATAGAAGACACGGAATACCGGAACTGCTGCTGACTGAAGGTTTATTTTCATGGCACATGGGATGGTGCTGGATGAATTAAAGAGAGAGACAGCAATGAAAAAATCGTTTCTCTCTGTCTGTATCACCTCTCCTCAGCATACACAATGCAGACTCAACAACCATTATGTTGATAATAACATCAAGGATACAATAAATGAAAACATATTGTAACCGATTGATTATGATTCTTAATCTGTGCAGGTGATACAGACAGAGAGAAACGATTTTTTCATTGCTGTCTCTCTCTTTAATTCATCCAGGTATGATTTGCATTTGTTTAATTTTTCGATGTATTCATTTTGTATTAACTTGGTTTCAAATTCATGAGTTATTCAGAATTTGTTGCAAAAGACTCTATTGTGATAGGATAAATAGTTGTGACGATTTATTCTGAATTCAATGTTTGCAATATGTTTTCATTTATTGTATCCTTGATGTTATTATCAACATAATGGTTGTTGAGTCTGCATTGTGTATGCTGAGGAGAGGTGATACAGACAGAGAGAAACGATTTTTTCATTGCTGTCTCTCTCTTTAATTCATCCAGCACCATCCCATGTGCCATGAAAATAAACCTTCAGTCAGCAGCAGTTCCGGTATTCCGTGTCTTCTATGAGTAACAACACGCCACACAACACAACGCAGATAGAGTACTATGGTCAGAATAGGACCGGTTACATAGTCTAAGGAAGACCGATGTGCAAGCAGGAAGCATAGAGGCAGGAAGTGAACTGATCTGATCATGTGACCATATTAATTGATTTTAATCAAGACAATTTATTTTGTCATTTAAAAGTTGATTTTTAAAAAGTGTACGACCCGTGGGCGCCACCTAGCTGCAAAAATATTCATTATATTTTTCAAAAATGGTGCCTTGACACAAAATAGGTGTCATTTGAAAGCTTAGAGTTTGAGCTTTACAGAGAATGTCGACAATTTGGAAAAAACTCCTTAGTTGTGCGGAGTCATTTGCTGATAAATATATTTTTTTTTTCATAATCTATAACATACTCTTTTGTACTATGTACTGCAATGTTTT
>NW_024121954.1:1206549-1279840 GCF_016745375.1 Pimephales promelas | reverse complement strand
AAAAATGGAGGCTCTAGCCCTTCAGAGCTGAGATATCGAAACTCAAAAATTCGGCCCGAAAAAAAAACGACAACAGTGGTACCCCTTACGTTTTTTTTTTTGGGCGAAAAATTAAGTTTCTCCAATCTTCCCAAAATCTGGATTCTGATAGAGGGCCATGAGACTTAGACCTGAGTGCAAAAATGGAGGCTCTAGCCCCTTCCAGAGCTGAGATATCGAAACTCAAAAATTCGGCCCGAAAAAAAAAAACGACAGTGGTACCCCTTACGTTTTTTTTTTGGGCGAAAAATTAAGTTTCTCCAATCTTCCAAAATCTGGATTCTGATAGAGGGCCATGAGACTTAGACCTGAGTGCAAAAATGGAGGCTCTAGCCCCTTCCAGAGCTGAGATATCGAAACTCAAAAATTCGGCCCGAAAAAAACGACAGTGGTACCCCTTACGTTTTTTTTTTTGGGCGAAAAATTAAGTTTCTCCAATCTTCCCAAACTCTGGATTCTGATAGAGGGCCATGAGACTTAGACCTGAGTGCAAAAATGGAGGCTCTAGCCCCTTCCAGAGCTGAGATATCGAAACTCAAAAATTCGGCCCGAAAAAAAAAAACGACAGTGGTACCCCTTACGTTTTTTTTTTTGGGCGAAAAATTAAGTTTCTCCAATCTTCCCAAAACTCTGGATTCTGATAGAGGGCCATGAGACTTAGACCTGAGTGCAAAAATGGAGGCTCTAGCCCCTTCCAGAGCTGAGATATCGAAACTCAAAAATTCGGCCGAAAAAAAAAAACGACAGTGGTACCCCTTACGTTTTTTTTTTTGGCGAAAAATTAAGTTTCCCAATCTTCCCAAAACTCTGGATTCTGATAGAGGGCCATGAGACTTAGACCTGAGTGCAAAAATGGAGGCTCTAGCCCTTCCAGAGCTGAGATATCGAAACTCAAAAATTCGGCCCGAAAAAAAAAAACAGTGGTACCCCTTACGTTTTTTTTTTGGGCGAAAAATTAAGTTTCTCCAATCTTCCCAAAACTCTGGATTCTGATAGAGGGCCATGAGACTTAGACCTGAGTGCAAAAATGGAGGCTCTAGCCCCTTCCAGAGCTGAGATATCGAAACTCAAAAATTCGGCCCGAAAAAAAACGACAGTGGTACCCCTTACGTTTTTTTTTTTTGGGCGAAAAATTAAGTTTCCCAATCTTCCCTCTGGATTCTGATAGAGGGCCATGAGACTTAGACCTGAGTGCAAAAATGGAGGCTCTAGCCCCTTCCAGAGCTGAGATATCGAAACTCAAAAATTCGGCCCGAAAAAAAAACGACAGTGGTACCCCTTACGTTTTTTTTTTGGGCGAAAATTAAGTTTCTCCAATCTTCCCAAAACTCTGGATTCTGATAGAGGGCCATGAGACTTAGACCTGAGTGCAAAAATGGAGGCTCTAGCCCTTCCAGAGCTGAGATATCGAAACTCAAAAATTCGGCCCGAAAAAAAAAACGACAGTGGTACCCCTTACGTTTTTTTTTGGGCGAAAAATTAAGTTTCTCCAATCTTCCAAAACTCTGGATTCTGATAGAGGGCCATGAGACTTAGACCTGAGTGCAAAAATGGAGGCTCTAGCCCTTCCAGAGCTGAGATATCGAAACTCAAAAATTCGGCCCGAAAAAAAAACGACAGTGGTACCCCTTACGTTTTTTTTTTTTTGGGCGAAAAATTAAGTTTCTCCAATCTTCCAAAACTCTGGATTCTGATAGAGGGCCATGAGACTTAGACCTGAGTGCAAAAATGGAGGCTCTAGCCCCTTCCAGAGCTGAGATATCGAAACTCAAAAATTCGGCCCGAAAAAAAAAAAGACAGTGGTACCCTTACGTTTTTTTTTTTTTTTGGGCGAAAAATTAAGTTTCTCCAATCTTCCCAAAACTCTGGATTCTGATAGAGGGCCATGAGACTTAGACCTGAGTGCAAAAATGGAGGCTCTAGCCCCTTCCAGAGCTGAGATATCGAAACTCAAAAATTCGGCCCGAAAAAAAAGACAGTGGTACCCCTTACGTTTTTTTTTTGGGGGCGAAAAATTAAGTTTCTCCAATCTTCCCAAAACTCTGGATTCTGATAGAGGGCCATGAGACTTAGACCTGAGTGCAAAAATGGAGGCTCTAGCCCCTTCCAGAGCTGAGATATCGAAACTCAAAAATTCGGCCCGAAAAAAAAAACGACAGTGGTACCCCTTACGTTTTTTTTTTTTTGGCGAAAAATTAAGTTTCTCCAATCTTCCCAAAACTCTGGATTCTGATAGAGGGCCATGAGACTTAGACCTGAGTGCAAAAATGGAGGCTCTAGCCCCTTCCAGAGCTGAGATATCGAAACTCAAAAATTCGGCCCGAAAAAAAAAAACGACAGTGGTACCCCTTACGTTTTTTTTTTGGGCGAAAAATTAAGTTTCTCCAATCTTCCCAAACTCTGGATTCTGATAGAGGGCCATGAGACTTAGACCTGAGTGCAAAAATGGAGGCTCTAGCCCCTTCCAGAGCTGAGATATCGAAACTCAAAAATTCGGCCCGAAAAAAAAAACGACAGTGGTACCCCTTACGTTTTTTTTTTTGGGCGAAAAATTAAGTTTCTCCAATCTTCCCAAAACTCTGGATTCTGATAGAGGGCCATGAGACTTAGACCTGAGTGCAAAAATGGAGGCTCTAGCCCCTTCCAGAGCTGAGATATCGAAACTCAAAAATTCGGCCCGAAAAAAAAACGACAGTGGTACCCCTTACGTTTTTTTTTTGGGCGAAAAATTAAGTTTCTCCAATCTTCCCAAACTCTGGATTCTGATAGAGGGCCATGAGACTTAGACCTGAGTGCAAAAATGGAGGCTCTAGCCCCTTCCAGAGCTGAGATATCGAAACTCAAAATTCGGCCCGAAAAAAAAACGACAGTGGTACCCCTTACGTTTTTTTTTTTTGGGCGAAAAATTAAGTTTCTCCAATCTTCCCAAAACTCTGGATTCTGATAGAGGGCCATGAGACTTAGACCTGAGTGCAAAAATGGAGGCTCTAGCCCCTTCCAGAGCTGAGATATCGAAACTCAAAAATTCGGCCCGAAAAAAAAAACGACAGTGGTACCCCTTACGTTTTTTTTTTTGGGGCGAAAAATTAAGTTTCTCCAATCTTCCCAAACTCTGGATTCTGATAGAGGGCCATGAGACTTAGACCTGAGTGCAAAAATGGAGGCTCTAGCCCCTTCCAGAGCTGAGATATCGAAACTCAAAAATTCGGCCCGAAAAAAAAAACGACAGTGGTACCCCTTACGTTTTTTTTTTTGGGCGAAAAATTAAGTTTCTCCAATCTTCCAAAACTCTGGATTCTGATAGAGGGCCATGAGACTTAGACCTGAGTGCAAAAATGGAGGCTCTAGCCCCTTCCAGAGCTGAGATATCGAAACTCAAAAATTCGGCCCGAAAAAAAAAACGACAGTGGTACCCCTTACGTTTTTTTTTTTTGGGCGAAAAATTAAGTTTCTCCAATCTTCCCAAAACTCTGGATTCTGATAGAGGGCCATGAGACTTAGACCTGAGTGCAAAAATGGAGGCTCTAGCCCCTTCCAGAGCTGAGATATCGAAACTCAAAAATTCGGCCCGAAAAAAAAACGACAGTGGTACCCCTTACGTTTTTTTTTTTTTGGGCGAAAAATTAAGTTTCTCCAATCTTCCCAAAACTCTGGATTCTGATAGAGGGCCATGAGACTTAGACCTGAGTGCAAAAATGGAGGCTCTAGCCCCTTCCAGAGCTGAGATATCGAAACTCAAAAATTCGGCCCGAAAAAAAAACGACAGTGGTACCCCTTACGTTTTTTTTTTTGGGCGAAAAATTAAGTTTCTCCAATCTTCCAAAACTCTGGATTCTGATAGAGGGCCATGAGACTTAGACCTGAGTGCAAAAATGGAGGCTCTAGCCCCTTCCAGAGCTGAGATATCGAAACTCAAAAATTCGGCCCGAAAAAAAAACGACAGTGGTACCCCTTACGTTTTTTTTTTGGGCGAAAAATTAAGTTTCTCCAATCTTCCCAAAACTCTGGATTCTGATAGAGGGCCATGAGACTTAGACCTGAGTGCAAAAATGGAGGCTCTAGCCCCTTCCAGAGCTGAGATATCGAAACTCAAAAATTCGGCCCGAAAAAAAAACGACAGTGGTACCCCTTACGTTTTTTTTTTGGGGCGAAAAATTAAGTTTCTCCAATCTTCCCAAAACTCTGGATTCTGATAGAGGGCCATGAGACTTAGACCTGAGTGCAAAAATGGAGGCTCTAGCCCCTTCCAGAGCTGAGATATCGAAACTCAAAAATTCGGCCCGAAAAAAAAACGACAGTGGTACCCCTTACGTTTTTTTTTTGGGGCGAAAAATTAAGTTTCTCCAATCTTCTCAAAACTCTGGATTCTGATAGAGGGCCATGAGACTTAGACCTGAGTGCAAAAATGGAGGCTCTAGCCCCTTCCAGAGCTGAGATATCGAAACTCAAAAATTCGGCCCGAAAAAAAAAACGACAGTGGTACCCCTTACGTTTTTTTTTTTTGGGCGAAAAATTAAGTTTCTCCAATCTTCCAAAACTCTGGATTCTGATAGAGGGCCATGAGACTTAGACCTGAGTGCAAAAATGGAGGCTCTAGCCCTTCCAGAGCTGAGATATCGAAACTCAAAAATTCGGCCCGAAAAAAAAACGACAGTGGTACCCCTTACGTTTTTTTTTTGGGCGAAAAATTAAGTTTCTCCAATCTTCCAAAACTCTGGATTCTGATAGAGGGCCATGAGACTTAGACCTGAGTGCAAAAATGGAGGCTCTAGCCCCTTCCAGAGCTGAGATATCGAAACTCAAAAATTCGGCCCGAAAAAAAAAACGACAGTGGTACCCCTTACGTTTTTTTTTTTTGGGCGAAAAATTAAGTTTCTCCAATCTTCCCAAAACTCTGGATTCTGATAGAGGGCCATGAGACTTAGACCTGAGTGCAAAAATGGAGGCTCTAGCCCCTTCCAGAGCTGAGATATCGAAACTCAAAAATTCGGCCCGAAAAAAAAACGACAGTGGTACCCCTTACGTTTTTTTTTTTTGGGCGAAAAATTAAGTTTCTCCAATCTTCCCAAAACTCTGGATTCTGATAGAGGGCCATGAGACTTAGACCTGAGTGCAAAAATGGAGGCTCTAGCCCCTTCCAGAGCTGAGATATCGAAACTCAAAAATTCGGCCCGAAAAAAAAACGACAGTGGTACCCCTTACGTTTTTTTTTTTTTGGGCGAAAAATTAAGTTTCTCCAATCTTCCAAAACTCTGGATTCTGATAGAGGGCCATGAGACTTAGACCTGAGTGCAAAAATGGAGGCTCTAGCCCCTTCCAGAGCTGAGATATCGAAACTCAAAAATTCGGCCCGAAAAAAAAAAACGACAGTGGTACCCCTTACGTTTTTTTTTTTGGGCGAAAAATTAAGTTTCTCCAATCTTCTCAAAACTCTGGATTCTGATAGAGGGCCATGAGACTTAGACCTGAGTGCAAAAATGGAGGCTCTAGACCCTTCCAGAGCTGAGATATCGAAACTCAAAATTCGACCGAAAAAAAAACGACAGTGTTACCCCTTACGTTTTTTTTTTTGGGCGAAAAATTAAGTTTCTCCAATCTTTCAAAACTCTGGATTCTGATAGAGGGCCATGAGACTTAGACCTGAGTGCAAAAATGGAGGCTCTAGACCCTTCCAGAGCTGAGATATCGAAACTCAAAATTTCGACCCGAAAAAAAAAACGACAGTGTTACCCCTTACGTTTTTTTTTTGGGGCGAAAAATTAAGTTTCTCCCAATCTTCTCAAAACTCTGGATTCTGATAGAGGGCCATGAGACTTAGACCTGAGTGCAAAAATGGAGGCTCTAGACCCTTCCAGAGCTGAGATATCGAAACTCAAAATTTCGACCCGAAAAAAAAAACAGTGTTACCCCTTACGTTTTTTTTTTGGGGCGAAAAATTAAGTTTCTCCAATCTTCTCAAAACTCTGGATTCTGATAGAGGGCCATGAGACTTAGACCTGAGTGCAAAAATGGAGGCTCTAGACCCTTCCAGAGCTGAGATATCGAAACTCAAAATTTCGACCCGAAAAAAAAAACGACAGTGTTACCCCTTACGTTTTTTTTTTTTGGGGGCGAAAAATTAAGTTTCCCCAATCTTCTCAAAACTCTGGATTCTGATAGAGGGCCATGAGACTTAGACCTGAGTGCAAAAATGGAGGCTCTAGACCCTTCCAGAGCTGAGATATCGAAACTCAAAATTTCGACCCGAAAAAAAAAACGACAGTGTTACCCCTTACGTTTTTTTTTGGGGCGAAAAATTAAGTTTCCCCAATCTTCTCAAAACTCTGGATTCTGATAGAGGGCCATGAGACTTAGACCTGAGTGCAAAAATGGAGGCTCTAGACCCTTCCAGAGCTGAGATATCGAAACTCAAAATTTCGACCCGAAAAAAAAACGACAGTGTTACCCCTTACGTTTTTTTTTTGGGCGAAAAATTAAGTTTCCCCAATCTTCTCAAAACTCTGGATTCTGATAGAGGGCCATGAGACTTAGACCTGAGTGCAAAAATGGAGGCTCTAGACCCTTCCAGAGCTGAGATATCGAAACTCAAAAATTTCAACGAAAAAAAAAACGACAGTGTTACCCCTTACGTTTTTTTTTTTGGGCGAAAAATTAAGTTTCCCCAATCTTCTCAAAACTCTGGATTCTGATAGAGGGCCATGAGACTTAGACCTGAGTGCAAAAATGGAGGCTCTAGACCCTTCCAGAGCTGAGATATCGAAACTCAAAATTTCGACCGAAAAAAAAAACGACAGTGTTACCCCTTACGTTTTTTTTTTTTGGGCGAAAAATTAAGTTTCCCCAATCTTCTCAAAACTCTGGATTCTGATAGAGGGCCATGAGACTTAGACCTGAGTGCAACAATGGAGGCTCTAGACCCTTCCAGAGCTGAGATATCGAAACTCAAAATTTCGACCCGAAAAAAAAAAACGACAGTGGTACCCCTTTCGGTTTTTTTTTTTCGGGCGAAAAATGAAGTTTCTCCAATCTTCTCAAAACTCTGGATTCTGATAGAGGGCCATGAGACTTAAACCTGAGTGCAAAAATGGAGGCTCTAGACCCTTCCAGAGCTGAGATATCGAAAATCAAAATTTCGACCAGAAAAAAAAACGACAGTGTTACCCCTTACGTTTTTTTTTGGGCGAAAAATTAAGTATCCCCAATCTTCTCAAAACTCTGGATTCTGATAGTCTCCACTGGAGCGTGTTAACACAAACGTGTAAGTTTCACGTTTGAGGGGGTTAAACCGTGACATCTACACATTTTCCAAAGTGGACTATTTAGGCTGCTTCATTAAAAATGTGACATTTAGACGTTTTTTCGCCGTGGATCGAGGCAAATGAATCCTTTTCACCTTGAAAATAATAAATGTTTTTTGCATTTTAAATAATAGACGATTTCTCCGTGATCGTCAATAAAACAAAATTCAATTTTTCTCGGTTTAATGAAAAGCAATAGGTCGTGATGGTAAGTTTCAGTTTAAGTGTAAGTTTCACGTTTGAGGGGGTTTAAACCGTGACATCTACGTTTTCAAAAGTGGACCAACATGATTATTTCACGTCTTGTTGTGATACCGGGTTGAAGAAATGTTGTTTTGGCCACTTTGTTAGATATATTCACAACAATTTAACGTAAGCAAGAGTGGGATTTGAACTCAGATCTTCTTGATTAAAGCCCAATGCTTTATCAATTGAGCCACTGAATCTGTTGAGTTCAAAGGTGTATTGAATGAATTTTTATTGACGGTTTGGTTTTATTTGTTGGAAAAATAAATATAGAAATATAATTTGACACAGAGGGCAGCATAGCCCTATTTATGGTTTTGAGTTTAAACTAAACCGTGACATCTACACGTTTTCCAAAGTGGACCAACATGATTATTTCACGTCTTGTCGTGATACGGGTTGGGCACTGAAGTTACAGGAGTTTCTTCCCGTTGCTAATGGAACTAGGTTGAGTATTTAAAAGGTTATGGTTAACATGGTTAACGTGGTTTAACGTCGATGTAATACGTTGTTTTAGCGTACCTTTTGCTTAAACGAGGAGCTGGGGGACGCCCAAGAAAATAGACATTTTACTCATTAGGCTGCTTCATTAAAAATGTGACATTTAGACGTTTTCTTCGGCGTGGATCCAGGCAAAAGAATCCTTTTCACCTTGAAAATAATAATTTATTTTTTTATTTTTATTTTTTTTGCATTTTAAATAATAGAACATTTCTCAGTGACCCTAAATAAAACAAAATTCCATTTTTCTCGGTTTAATGAAAACCTGACATCTACACATTTTCCAAAGCTGAATATTTAGGCTGCTTCATTAAAAATGTGACATTTAGACGTTTTCTTCGGCGTGGATCCAGGCAAATGAATCCTTTTCACCTTGAAAATAATAAATGTTTTTTTTTTTTTTTTTTTTTTTTTTTTTGCATTTTAAATAATAGAACATTTCTCAGTGATCGTAAATAAAACAAAATTCCATTTTTCTCGGTTTAATGAAAACCGATAGGTCGTTATGGCAGAGGCGAATAACATCTGGATATCTCTCCACTGGAGCGTGTTAACGCAAACGTGCAAGTTTCACGTTTGAGGGGGTTAAACCGTGACATCTACACATTTTCCAAAGTGGACTATTTAGGCTGCTTCGGCTTGGATCGAGGCAAATTAATCCTTTTCACCTTGAAAATAATAAATGTTTTTTGCTTTTTAAATAATAGACCATTTCTCAGTGATCGTCAATAAAACAAAATTCCATTTTTCTTGGTTTAATGAAAACCAATAGGTTGTGATGGTAAGTTTCAGTTTAAGTGCAAGTTTCACGTTTGAGGGGGTTTAAACCGTGACATCTACACGTTTTCAAAATTGGACCAACGTGATTATTTCACGTCTTGTCGTGATACCGGGTTGAAGAAATGTTGTTTTGGCCACTTTGTTTGATATAATCACAACAATTGAACATAAGCAAGAATGGGAATTGAACTCAGGGCTTCTTGATTAAAGCCCAACACTTTAACCCTGAGCCACTGAATCTGTTGAGTTCAGGGTGAATTGGATGGGGTTTTATCGCGGGTTTGGTTTTATTTGTTGGAAAAATAAATATAATTTGACACAAGAGGGCAGTATAGCCCTATTTATGGTTTTGAGGTTAAACTAAACCGTGACATCTACACGTTTTCCAAAACGGACCAACGTGATTATTTCACGTCTTGTCGTGATACGGGTTGGGCACTGAAGTTACAGGAGTTTCTTCCAGTTGCTGACGGAACTAGGTCGAGTATTTAAAAGGTTATGGTTAACACGGTTAACGTGGTTTAACGTCGATGTAATACGTTGTTTTAGCGTACCTTTTGCTTAAACGAGGAGCTGGGGGACGCCGGAAAAAAAAATAAAAAATTTTTGCATTTTAAATAATAGAACATTTATGATGGACAGATGCACTTTTATGATGGACTGATGCACTTTTATGATGGACAGATGCACTTGATGGACAGATGAACTTTAAGATGGACAGATGCACTTTTATGATGGACAGATGCACTTTTATGATGGACAGATGGACTTTTATGATGGATAGATGCACTTTTATGATGGACAGATGCACTTATGTGATGGATAGATGCACTTTTATGATGGATAGATGCACTTTTATGATGGACATATGCACTTTTATGATGGACAGATGCACTTTTATGATGGTTAGATGCACTTTTATGATGGATAGATGCACTTTTATGATGGACAGATGCACTTTTATGATGGACAGATGCACTTTTATGATGGATAGATGCACTTTTATGATGGACAGATGCACTTTAATGATGGATAGTTATTTCAGGTGGGGATCATCAACATTTGCTTCTTAGACATCATAAAGACTGTAAAAGTACAAAAGTTAGAAAACATATATCAATAGGGTCCTGAGGACAGGAGTTCCAGTGATCCAATGTCACAATTTAGTTTTACATTTTTGGTGTTCATTTGAGTGTTTATGCACTATACATCATCTAATCAGAATTGATGATGAATTTATATCTACCATAAGGGAGCGCGTCTTGTTCCACTCGTAGAGTTCATGGAATTCATGGAATTTCCAGAGAGTTGGGGGCATCAAATTCAGGTTTCACCTCCTGTATCATGATCCCACCGGTCCAGTTCACCACACTTGAGCCATGAATGTTTGTTGTTATTTTGTTCAGATTGTCCCACTCGAGATGAAACACATTCCTTCACCAGTAGTAATAATAATAATAATGAAAGTATAATTAATTAATTATTAAGCATAACATTTTTTTTTCCAACTCAACAGAAATCTGGAGAGACCATTATCTGCCAGTTAATGTGGGCTTCCATAACGCTAAATGCTCTTCACCAAGAAAGACCTTTCTAATTGTGTGTTGGTGCATGGTGTAGGCTATGTATTTGTGTAGTTAGTTTAAAAATGTATGTTAAATAAACCTCACATTACCAGTGAATCCTAATTACATGATGTGATTTTTAATTAATTCATATTTTTGAACACGTTGTATCTTAAAATGTATTATTTAATTAAAATATCTATGTTATATTTTTAATGTGCAACAATTGACGTTGGGAACAAGCTCAACAATAATTTACATAGGCTTATGAAAAATGGAGGAGATTTATCATATCGAAAACTAAAAGAGAAAAACAGACTGCCTATAAATGTGCTTTTTTGGATATCCAGGGTGGCAACCAATATAGCCAGAAAATACATACATGTGACAATATTTCAGGTGGGGATCATCAACATTTGCTTCTTAGACATCCTAAAGACTGTAAAAATACAAAAGTTAGAAAACATATCAGAAGGGTCCAGTGGTCCAATGTCACCATTTTTTGGTGTTTATTTGAGTTTTTATGCACTATACATCATCTAATCAAGACAATCCTCATATCTATCAATTCCTCATGCAAAGACGAAGAGAAAATGGGGTAGATTGTGTCTGTAGGATGTATTGTTCAGATTCTATGTAGATTCAAAGTTTTCATTTTCCGCAGCCAAAAATCAAGCACAGACACAAAAGATGATACAAAAAAATCACATATGGGACAAAAATTTGCGTGGGGAACATCAAAATTCATTTTCTAGACACCTTAAGGATTACAAAAAACTAGGTTAAAAAAATATATCTTTCGGTGCAGGTGAACCCCCCCCTTCCTACCAGACTATAAGTAGGAAATCTCGATGGGTAGTATGAATTGTCAAAACACCGGCACTTCCTTCCAGTTATTACACGTCAAACAAGATAGATATGCAAAATCATAAAATTATATATATTTTGTCTTTTCAGGAGTAGAATGTCCAAGTGTAATTCATATTTTCAAAAAAAAAAAAAAAAAAAAAAAAAAAAAAAAAAGACAAGTGATCCATCAACCAATACCTACCTTTTGACTCTCCTTGTTATACTAGCTCAAGAGACATGGAACAACGATTCATGGACGGAATAAATCATCCTCTTTATTGTCAAAATGGGCCAAACACTATATGGAACATCAAGTGACGGCGTTGAGACCCACCTTTGAAGAGGACTTCACAAACTACTTGATAAACAATATACATTTAAATACATTCCACAGAACTGAAAAAAAGCCTTTATACTACTAAAAAAGGTAGGTGAAGTGAACAGTGAAACTGCACACATTTGTTAGAATAACATAATTAGCGGACTTAATGCAGCATTTGTATCTTTTAGTCCACAAGTAAATTACTAAACGATGAAGAACATCTAATACATACATTTGAAGTGTACTAGGGAAAAAATACCTGAAAAAGAATACATGTAAAGAACCCATGTTTTGTAAACGCCACCACCAGTAAATACTGATATGGTTGGAGTCTACAACCGTCCACACAGAGTGTCAATGTCACGTATCGAATTCGTAAGTTTTGTCTTCCAATAAAATAAGCGTAAATGGAAGTGATCATTCAACAGCTATCCCTGCATTCAAATCTCCGAAGTTTAAATCAGGTCGGCGACGTTCATGGGCATCTCCTCAACAGTTGTGTTGTAAAACGTCTCAATGTCTCGAAGAATCCTTTTGTCTTCTTCAGTCACGAAATTGATGGCTACGCCTTTTCTGCCAAACCGACCTCCACGTCCAATCCTGAGGGAATGATTACAGCGAAAGGATCAACATTAAATGCATTAATGCAGTGAGCGAGAAACACCAACCCCTGCACGTTTACTCACCTGTGGATGTAATTCTCTCTATTCGTTGGCAAGTCATAGTTGATGACAAGAGAAACTTGTTGAACATCAATTCCACGAGCCTATGGAACAGAGTTTAGGATTACTAGATGCACAAAACTCTTAATTGAAGGTTTAAGTCTATAGGTGACGATACACGGGTCAACTTTGAGAAATGGGCAACAAATTTCCATCTGGATACTTTAGGTTGGTCGTGGACTAGGGCTGGGCAATTTTTTCCCCCTTTTTTTTTAATAAAACTCGATTTACGATTCAATTTTTTTTCTTTATCAAGTAGAATTTCAATAACTCTGTGTTGAACTGATCACTCTTTTGTGTGTTAAACACAAAC
This sequence comes from Pimephales promelas, assembly GCF_016745375.1. The sequence continues at coordinate 1,267,205 of NW_024121954.1, read as the reverse complement.
AAATCCCCCAAAAAATATGATCATAATCTATGACAAAAATGCTATAAACTAGATTAATGGATAATTCAACAGTAAAATTTAGTCTAGAAAAATCACAAGAGCAAAATATCAAATCTGAACATTTAGGGGAAAAAACCCCCCACTATACTAGTAGTCTTTAATTCTGGAACGACTGTTAACCTTCAAGAATACTAACAGGATCATTTTTCTTCCTCGGGTAGTATCATTACACAACACTTGACTTGTCCATACAAGTAGTTTAATCACTGTGTAATAGTGGTGTTGATTAAATGCATCGATGCAGAAATAGACCATAATAGATCAAAGCCTACTGATGTTCTATGACATCACATAGGCGGTTCTCGCACTTGCGTAAAATGGTGGAGGTAGGCAAATCACAAAGAGTAATAAATGCACCCAATAATGGGTGCAGCATGAGGCTGCAAATGTGGGCGAGTGTGTATCAGCGTTATTGTAAAGAAAATTTTACGTGCATGACCAGACAAGTAGCTGGATTAAAACGACAAAGAAAAAACAAATCTGGGGAATCACTAATATGAGAATTCTATTTTTAATACATTTGGTTTAAGTTGCGATCAATAGTGGATTACTGACGGTTGCAAAGTGGATTACTCGCGCAGCCTCGAGAAATGAAAACAAATGAGTAAAGTGCAAAGAAACTTAGTAAATAACATTTGTTCCAGCCTCTAAGTCAATGGATTGGGGATTGTGTTTTTGTGAATAAAATTACGACTGAAAACGTGATATTGATTTTAGACACCAGTCACGGAACTCTTTTTTTAAAATAGTTTTTTTTTCAAATGAAGTCACTTACATTTTAGACAATATTGACTTTTTTGTTCATTTATAGCAACATAAAAAGAACCAAATAAAGCTACCACAGCAAAACTGTAATGAATCTCAAGGCAAAAAAACAAACAAACTCATATGCGTTTCATTACTAAATGATTCAGAGTTTTGAACAAATCAGGTGAGTCAAAGATTCAATGACACATTCATAAACATTAACAAATCATTTGAATGAATGCCTCAATGGATCGGTCGCCTGCCACCAGTGGTTTAGGGTTATGTTTAAAAGCATCATTCTTTCCAACGTTTCTTATTTGTTTACTTAACATTCAATCTAATGCCTTTGTAATTTTTCAGTGTAAATAATTTAATTAGATCAGTGTCTTGTTCTAATTGAATTAATTTATCAAATTTAAGAATTTAAAATGAAAGATGAAGCATACATTTAATAAGATTGGGGGGAAGGCCCTGTAAAGGTGCATATGACAATATGTAGATTTAAATAGACCATAGCTGATTGAACACTGATGAGAATATTGATTCAGACTAAATTTACAATGTTAAGTTTTTGGACAAGCAACTTTGACAGATTCACAACAAGTGAATGACAGATTTACTCGTACGAACTGGAAGGCTTGATGTCAAGCCCCGATCATATCATTACATAACTATACTTTAATAACTCCAGTACATTCATGAAGCTTAGATTGACAAACGAAAAATTGAAAATAAAAGGTCTACTCACCAGCAAATCTGTGGTTATGAGCACTCTGCTGGAGCCAGACCTGAACTCTCTCATGATTATGTCTCGCTCCTTCTGATCCATGTCTCCATGCTGGAAGACAAAAAGACTAACTTGGACGAGCCAGCATAAACGCCATGCTTCTTACAAGATCTGAATAAGTATGATCAGTTGTGTTTAAAAATGTCTCCATAAGAGGTCAGTCCCGAAAGATGATGAACATCATTTCATACTTCATCCAGCATTAAACAATGTGCGATCTGGCTTTTAGCTCAAATCTCTCGCCTACAATTAACATCTTAAATGCATTTGATTAGCATATAATGTGTGCTTGTACTTCTTGGACCTACCAGAGCAGACACAGTGAAATCTCTAGCGTGCATCTTCTCGGTCAGCCAGTCAACCTTTCTTCTCGTGTTCAAGAAGATGACAGCCTGGGTGATTGTAAGAGTCTCGTAGAGGTCACACAGTGTGTCCAACTTCCACTCCTACACGAGTAGTGAATTAACATTAGCAACAGTGCAAGGAATACATCTAAATCAATATCCTGAGGTTCATGATGTGTATGGCACAAAATCTCGAGACCTTGGACACCGGACATTAAGAAAGAGGTCCTTCCTAGACTCATTTCCGACCGTGTGCTTTTGCTCTACCTTCTTTGTGATTAACCAGTACTAGCATGAACACCAGAGCGAGACCCGAAGGCCTTGAGCTGGTGATTTTAGCACGGCGCTTTTTAAAAGAAGGGACATTAGAGACAACCAGTGCCTCACCTCTCGTTCTACATTGATGTAAAACTGCTTAATACCCTCCAAAGTCAGCTCCTCCTTTTTCACCAGGATGCGAACAGGTTCACGCATGAACTTGGTGGTCACCTCCAGCACATCAGCAGGCATGGTGGCCGAAAGCAGCACAACCTGACAACACAAGCAGTTACAACATGAACAAAACAAAAAACACTATACAGTACAGTGCAATAAATTATGAAACAAATTCTGCATTTAATATAATTGGTAATGGGAACATTTTATCATCAACAAAATGGTGGTAAAAAAAACAAAATAAAACTTTTTATTAGGACTTCCAGTTGCAAATGCATGTATTGTCGCACTGGACCTTGAAACATAAGCCACTGGACATTAAGAAAGAGGTCCGACTCAGTTTCATTTCCGGCGCAGGGCTAATGCTCTTCTTCCACATGATACTCTGCTAGCATCATTGCATATACCAGGAGAACCTGGACTCTGCAATTTCAGCACAGTTCTTTTGAGCGGAAGACGCCTCCATTCAGAGTCGGACATCAGGGCATCGACTTACTTGTATGTTTGTGCTTAATTTCTGGAAAATCTCATAGATTTGATCCTTGAAACCACGGCTCAGCATTTCATCTGCTTCATCAAGAACAAACATCTTGATCCATTTGGGAGCTGTTTATGTAAAAGAAAGAATAGAAACTCGTCTCTGATTCAAACTTGCATGGCTCACAACCATGTTGGTGAAATGTATGATCAGTGGTAAAGTTGTAAATATCTCCATAATAGGTCAGTCCCGAAAGATGGTAAGCATCACTTCATACATGCTGCATGTTTTAGCCTAATGAGCATTTGCTACTTACACAGGTACCTCCTGTTCAGCATGTCAAACACTCGTCCTGGCGTGCCAACGACGATGTGCGGAGCCTCCGCCTGGAGTTTCTGCATTTCATTCCGCACGTTGGTGCCTCCAATGCAGGCATGGCATGAAGCGCCCATGTAATCACCCAAGGCCAGGATAACCTTCTGAATCTAGCGAGTGGACAAAAGCAGATGGGGTACAAATAATATAAACGCTGAATATCTGTACTGAGGTTAGTCAGTGTGCACTAACAATGGACAAGTATGATCAGTTGAAAAGGTCATCTCCATAACAGGTCAGTCCCGAAAGATGAAATAGCATCATCTCATGCTTTTGTCCATAGCTTGTTCCCAGTGAAATCCCCTGGCAGTCTAACAACATTAAAGATCTCATTTCCAACCACGTACAGTATCTCGCCATTACAGAAAGATTGATGAATTATTCTGGCTGAAGCACTAGTTAGAAATATTTGTTGCCGAATAGTTAATTTGTGCAATTTAAAATAAAAAAAACCCCACATTTCATGATTTTTGTAGCAGTAAGAACAGCAAAAGTGTACCTTGATTCGGACTACTGCCAGAATATGCCGCCTTGGTCTGAGACACACTTAAGTTTATGGTGACCTCAGGTACAGCATACCTGCTGAGCGAGCTCTCGGGTTGGTGCCAGAACCAGAGCCTGAGTTTCTTTCTGCTCAATCTCCAGCTGCTGCAGGATGGAAATGGCAAACGTGGCAGTTTTACCAGTCCCTGACTGGGCTTGAGCAATAACATCATAACCTAATGGAGAAAAAAAAAAAAATATATATATAAGATTCACACGAATGCATAACACACCAATAGAGCACACTAGAATTTGACTACTAGACCAGTGCTTCTTAAAGTCAGCATGAAATCAAAATTAACAAATCTTTTTATATGTAATATTTGAGGGTTTATTATAAATGATTTATCGGTGCACTTCATTATTTTTTTTTTTTAATTCATGTACCCTCATTATCTAATCAAATACGTCACCCCTCCCTCCACCCTCAAAATAACCTCTCATCTCTTTCAGTCACGTGGCATAGCGAAAGGGTGCGGCCAGAGCCAATGAGGGTGCGGCTATCGTGCACCACCTCTCAAACTGAATGTAAACTGGCATTCAAATCTGACTCCATTTTGTTTGCAACGCCAAACCTCCAACAATCCAATCAATTCCCAAAGGACGAAATCAAGCCCCACCCTACATTTTTTTTTTTTTTTTTTTCAGAAGCTGTTTCATTCGGATATACGTCACAAGGAAAAAATGGCTCAACTTCTGTTTCATGCCGACTTTAAACCTGTCCTGGGGACCCCCCACCACTGTCTCCCTCACCAGACACACCTGATTCAAGTCTTACAATCTGTAGAGAGGTCAAGTTGAATCAGGTGTGCTAGATGGGGAAAAAAAAGAAAAAAAAAAAAAAAAAAGTGCGCTAGTGGAGGTCCACAGGACATGTTTGAGAAACACTGGTCTAGACCAGTCATTCCCAAAGGCGGGGTCCCGGGAGATTTTGTATGGGTCGCCAAGTCGAGCACTATTTTTCAGTGTGCTATAGGCTACTCTCTAGATCAGGGCTCTTCAATTGGCGGCCTGTGGGCCAAATGCGGCCCGCCAATCATCTCCATACGGCCGAGGGCACCCCAACCTCCCTCCTCCTATTTTCTGGTGGTGCGGCTTAATTTGGTTAGATACGCGCGTGGCCGCAGTGGCGCCTGCAGCTGGACGACTATACGCACTGTGTGTGTACCCCGAGTACTCAGACTGACCTGAGAGAAACGTTTTCAGTCCGAATATTTCAGCAGTTCTTATGTCTGTCCCGTATTTCTGTCGACTGAACCAGCGATATTAATCATTTGTTGGCTTGATTATTTCCCTTCCATGAATCGGCCAAACGCTTTTGCATAACGGTCTGAAACGATTCGGATTTGTTCACCTGAAGCGGTTTCTTGGTCAGTAACAAATAGAGAACAAAATAGCGCTGTTTTCAGTCGTTTCACTAGTTTACTTTGAACTAGGCAGCACGGCCCAGTGGATAACGGAACGCAAACCTTAAAGGAGTTGTGTTTACTCTCGCTCCAGGACACTATTATTAAACAGCGTTGCGACATCTAGTGAGAAACGTTTCAATCGGACACTCCTCTCTCTTACAAACCACATATCACTCAATGATTTTAACTAGTTTTAAATCAGATGAAACAGTCTTAACATTCCCAACACTACTGATGAGGTAAATAGCAGAAACATGAACCAAGTTAGAAGACTAAATGCCCCAAACACCACCCTTACAAACATTTACCATGTAATAGCATATGGATGTAATAATTTACCATGGTTTGGGCATAAATGTGGAACATTTATATTGAATACTATGTTAGTCATTTATATTGCATTAGATTTATTAGGGGGGTAGAGGAATATATAATTAATTGCAAGTATATTTTTTTTTTTACCTGTTTAGGCATTTTTTATACAGTGGTAGTGAGCCATGCATGGTTACAAAGTCTCACTGTCAGGATATTTTAATCTAAGCCTATAATAATTATTATAGTAAATTGTGTACACTGTAATGATGAGAATATGAAAACAATGAGATGCCCTGTCAACTCTTCCTTTCTCATTTTACCTCTGCATTACGCTTATTGTCAACAGGTTAATAAAAAAAAAAATTGTGCTTTCAAATATCTGTATCTCTTTTAAATAGTTAACTGGAAGCTTAACTGACCTTAAAAATGGTCATAATTTGTTAATGCATAAATTCTCTTCGTGATATATGAACTATGGGCCTAATGTTTATTGGGTCACAAGGATTTATCGACTTTAAAATGTGGGTCCCTAGAAAAAAAGTTTGGGAAACACTGGTCTAGACCACAAAAAGATGAGCACTATGCAAATTGTAATGTGCACTTTATAGAAAAAGCATGTCAAGCAAATGTCAAGTGTCATTGATTCTATGAACTTGTTTGTACCTTTTATGCAAGGGATTATAGCTCTCTGCTGGATTGCTGAGGGTTTCTCAAAACCATAGGCGTAAATTCCACGGAGAAGAGTTTCCTTCAAGCTCATGTCATCAAAATTGTCTGTAATCTCATTCCAGTTGCTCTGTAAAATAATGTGAAGGAGATTTCAGTTTGAGCTATTACACAAATCTAAAGTGAAGAAAAAAAAGAAGAAAAAAAAAAAACACATTAACAATAGGAGCACATGAAAAGCACTCCCAATATTGTAATCTAATGAACCATGTTCATTAAAAAAAAAAAAAAAAAATTGGTCACGTCTTGAACGGGAACAAGCTGGATTTTTGCTGACTTTACGTACAAGCAGAAATGTCCTACAACCTAGAAGTCATAATTATGAGTCTGTTGCAATCAGGTGCTTTAGGCGGTGTTTGAAATTACAGTGCATTACGACACATGCGTCGTGGCGCTCTCGTGAACTCGTGTCAAAAGGCCCACACAGAAGAAAGAAAGAATTTTAGCACAAAAAGTATTCTTGTCGCCTGATCAACTTAGTCACTGTAGTCACTTGGACTATTTTAACAATGTCTTCACTAAACTTTACAGGACCAGCAGATGCAATTATCTAGCAGCCTATGAGGGAGTGAGACGGTCCTCAATTCATTAAAAGAAAAAATATTTTGTGTTCAGAAGATGAACGAAAGTCTTACGGGGTTGGAACAACATGAGGCTGAGTAATTACTGACAGAATTTTCATTTGTGGGTGAACTATCCCTTAAATCAAAATGTAGTGTCCTATTCGAAACTGGAGAGCTTGCTGACAATTCTGGAATCTGGGTCAAATAAATGCCGTTTGTGTAAAACACGTACAAATAATCATTTGATGCATATTGTATATCTAGATGTTGTTGGGAAAACAAAACTTCATAGAGTCACTACAACAATAAAGGCTTTCCAAGCAGATCATTTTAGGAACTAGCCACCAGGGCAGTCCACCGGGAACTAAATGTTCCCCTAGGGCCATTTTCCTGGCTGCATTCGAACCGCCAGTAGGATCTCTGAGGTGACGTTGGCCAGCGGATAGAAACGCCATACAAGTGTGGCATTTAACAACATCAACTGGAGGATACGGGACATTGTGAGCGGAGCTGTGTTGTTTGTAGTGGGTTTTGTGAGAGAGAAAATGTTGACATGTTATGTGATGGAAAGAGCAAAAAGGAGGACAATGAGACAATATCCAACTTGTGGTGCGACATATCATCGAAGACAAGAACACAACTGCACAGACAAAGGTGACGGGTAAATGCTGTTAACATTAGCTTTTTAAAAACGGCAGATACGGTTTCGTATGGCATACATTTGACAAATCAGCATATGCTTGCATCAATGGTAGTTCCTATAGAGCTGGGTTTGACCCTACTCTGAAGTAGGAGCCCCACTAAACCACTCTAATTTGCATTACTTCTATGGTATCTTTTTGATCATTTTGAAAAGTGTCAGTTTTGGATGAATGGACTTTCAAAATGGAGAAACAAATCTCTCAAGATTTGATTAAAATTAGAGCCCGACCAACATGGATTTTTGGGGTCTGATATATCGGCCGATATTATGTATATCATAATACAGTAGCAATATGATGTACGTGTATTATAGTACAGTACCAGTCAAAAGTTTGGACACTTTCCTATTGGTGTGGATGGGTATTGTATTTGGAATACACAGTATAAACAGAATATATAAACGTTTTACAATGATCACTCAAATGTGGTGATCAAACACTTGTAACAAAGATATGTAATGGAGACAGGGTGAATGATAGGATGATACATTTGAGCTGTAAACAAACTAGTTTGCATTGCATATTATATTCCAAATACTGTTGCATAATCTTCACCAATGATTTGGCAGCTTAATTTAGTCACATTACATGACATAACTTGTATCAATAAATAGCCTACATCAAGTGTCACTGACAAAACATTATCTTCTATTTTTTTGTCTTGATACCTCTAATCTACCATTGGAGGAAGAACTCGGATCTTGCATGAATCACCACACTGGCATTCTTAAAAATATTAACTTATCAGCCAATATAAATGCCGAAACCTTTAATTAGGAAAATGCCTAAAATTGGCCGGCCGATATATCGGTCGGGCTCTACATACCACTTTTTAAGGCAGCAAAAAGTAATAGATTAGATCAAAAGCTTTATATTAGCCAGCCCAGATATTTATCCACCCCTCCAGACTTCACTAAATTATACAAACCTCGATGATACCATCAGGCTCCATTCCTGCAGGCCCGTCATGGTCTCGATCTCGTGAGCTAGAAGAAAAGACAACTTGGATTATTATCAGCAGTTATTAATGAAGCTGAAAGTATTGGAACAACTCGAACCTCCACGAGAAGCAAAAACCGTTACGTGTATCGCTGTTAACCGTCAATACGATGCATAACTGACGTTATGTTAGAGAATAATCGGTTTTTTTCCGTAATAACGACTTGTACATGGTCTACCTTACAAGCTACGCCCAAATTTGGTCTTATTTATAGCACAGTGTTCGTCAGCTTTGATGCGTCAAGAGCAGCCCATCACCGTTGTGCACTACCAACCATTTACCCCCTGATAATAAAATGGCTAAAACAACATTACATTCGACATTACAGATTCGTATGACAAAATGTTAAAGCAACTGAAGGCAGTGTGAACCCAAGGCCTCAAGCATGGAGGCCACGCGTTAGATTTCAGGGTGGGTGTGAAGTCTAGCTAAGGTTAATTAGTCGTTTTGATCCTTAATAACACCACTTATATGAATATATACATACACACTTCAACAATTAAGTGTTATTAATAACCATTTTAGTCAGGTGAACTGAATACGTGAGAATACACATGGTTTTAGTATAGGCGGTAGTGGTGTGCGGCCTGCTTAGTATCACACGGGTCGTGTTAAATTTCACAGCCCCAGCGCTATAACCAACTCGAAGCCTCTCTATTTTAACAACTCACACATTTATGAACATAAAATGCATAAAGGCTATGTGTCATTAGGGGTTTACCTGTTGTAATCAGCAGAACCGCTAGACATGGTCCGTTCACGACTTCGGCACTCACTCAGAAAGGAAGATCATGTGAATCTCTGGCTATTTTATCTACCCGGAACCTCTTTTTAGAAATTTACAGTGAAACTGCAAGAACACTAAATCAGCTAAAATTAATTTACGTTTTATCGACGCCGACATTATAGGTAATTTGAGTTGAATAGGTGTTAATATTAGAAGTGTTTATCTGTGTTATGTCGAAGTTTATTGGGGACTATATGGAGATGCGCAAGGATATTGCACCATTGAAAGGGTGTAGTAGAGTCGCTACGGGGTCTCCACATTTTTGGGCTTAAAATGGAACTGACTTAAAGGGATAGTTCACTCTAAAATGAAAGTTCTGTCATAATTGATTTATTTCCCCTTAAAATGTTCCAAACTTGTATGAATGTCTTTTTTCCGTGGTACACAAAGGGAGGTTTTTGGGACTAACAACCTCAGTCAACATTCACATTCACAGTTCATTGTGTGAAACGTTTTGGAAAACACAAGAAGATGACTAATTGTGACACAATTTTAATTTTGAGTAAACTCCTTTTAGTCTTCTTTGTGTAATGTTTTTCCTTTTTATTTTATTTTTCTCTCCAAATGCATAGAACAACAACTGACTGCTAGACCCATTTTAAAACTTTAATAGCCTAAATTTCACTTGTGAATGTCTCTGTATGCTGAAAATGTGCATTCAAGCATAAAATTGTATGGATTATTTTACCTCCTCCAAAAAGAGAAGTGGGAAAAAAGGGGGATAAACCAATGGTTCTATATGACATAATAAATCAACCAACTTTATTACTCTACAATTTTTAGCTCAGATTGTACTTTGTATTGTTTGCATTTGTATTGTTTTACAAATAACACAAACTATATTCACCAAAACATGTTTATCCTTATCCATATTTATATGGAAAAATATGTTTTGGGTAATATTTGTGTTATTTGGAAAACAGTAATTAGAAACATATAAATGCTGAACAATGAAACACACAGTTTCAAACCATTCCAGTTTGTAGTTAGTGAATAATAGATTTTTTTTTTTTTTTTTTTTTTACAAATCTTTATATAGATTGATGGGTCATATTTGCATTTGTGAATCAACTGATTTAAATGTATAGGTTCCACAAGGACCCAGAAGCCACTATAAAAACTTTCATAACTTTTTTACATTGTATTAATTGTACTATGGAAACTATGGAAATCGAAATGTAGAAGTTTAAACTAATTTAAAATGTATTTAAATGTTTTTAATGCAACAAAATTAAATCTAATATTTCTGATATCTCCAAAAAAGGAAAGTTCTGTCTCGTAATGTTCCGAATTTAGTAAAGTAGCCTATTTAGAGAACAATATCAAATAATCTGTTTATTCATCTAGGCCTGTGTATAATATTGCAGTTCACATCAGTGGATGTTATGTTTAACTTCTGCAGATTTCTGATTATGAAAGCAGTATTTGGTGTCTGACCCAATGCGGTGTCTCTATGGAGAACAGCTGACTGCGGTACAAATGTCACTGCGCATGAGCGGAAGTAGTTGCGGGGTAGAGAGGGATAGCGGAAGAGGGAGTCTGGAAATCACAAACATGGTAAATGTAAAAAAAAAATTACAAAAATCAAAAAACTATTATTTTACTATTTTGCGCTACAGTCACAAAATGCATATAAGCCGCTGTTATTAATCCCGTTTAGTTCTTATGATACTTTGACGCCGACATTCCTTTAAATGTACCTTGCAGGAGAGTTGGTTTATTGATGAATTAATTTTTAGACAGCTCTGCAGAGCAGGTAGCTTTGAAGCTAACGAGGTCAAAGCTGTTGGACAGCATGGATGTCAAGATCATTTTATAAACAAGAAGCCGGACTAGTGGACCACAGTAAAGGATTTTTCGTTTTTTTAATCTCTTACAAAACCTTTTGCAAACAGTGTGAAATTCTGCTTAAAAGCAGTTAAGCAGACAAGCGTTTTCGTGGAAGTGTTCGTGTAATATATGTATTTGTATTTATATACACGTGTCAGTAGAGCAAATTATTTCTATACCCTCGATAAAATATAGTGTAGGGGAAGACAAGCCATGTGTGATCCTTATGACATTGATTCTGATTGTGTTTGTACACAAGGAAATGCTTCTGTTTTACTTTTACTGTTAATATATATTTTTTTACTTTTACTGTTGATATACAATATCTAACTACCTGAATATACCGTTATGCTTCTCCTCTACCCCTATTACAGAACAAGCTGAAATCCTCTCAGAAGGATAAAGTTCGCCAGTTCATGATCTTTACCCAGTCAAATGAGAAAACAGCTTTGAATTGTTTGTCTCAAAATGATTGGAAACTAGACGTTGCTACAGACAACTTTTTCCAAAATCCTGACCTCTACGTACAGAATCTAAAGGGAACACTAGACCGGAAAAAGTTAGAACAGCTCTACAATCGGTACAGAGGTGAGCATTTATATGTTTTTGAAAAAAGCCTCTTAATATCACCAAGGCTGCATTTATTTGATTAAAATACAGTAAAAACAGTAATACTTTTAAATATTATTAAAAGTGGATTTATTTTTAAATGTAATTTATTCCTGCAATGTCAAAGCTGGATTTTTTTTCAGTCTTTACACTTCAGAAATCATTCAAATATGCTGATTTGATGACATTTCTTATTATTGTCAATATTAAATACAATTGTGCTGCTTAATATTTTTTTTGAAAACTAGTATTTGATGAATAAAAAGTTCAAAAGAACAGCATTTATTTCAAATATTTTTTTGTAACATCTATTGATTTCATAAATGTCTTTGCTGTCATGTAACACTGAAGACTGAAGTAATGATGATGAAAATACAGAAACCAGTTAATTTAATTTAAGAGACTTTTCAAAAATGTTTTCAAACTTTTGTGTGTAAATATAGTATGTATTTAATATTGTATTCATTTTTACAGACCCTCAAGATGACAACAAGATCGGTATAGATGGAATTCAGCAGTTCTGTGATGACTTGGGACTTGATCCAGCCAGTATAAGTGTACTGCTAATCGCTTGGAAGTTTCGGGCAGCAACACAATGCGAGTTCTCCAAACAAGAATTCATGGAGGGAATGGCTGAGCAAGGGTATTTTTTATTTTTTTTATCACAACAACACTCTCTAAATCATTTTTTACCATTCACTGCATCAAATGACTATGTCATTATCTTGTCAAGGTGTGACAGCATAGAGAAACTCAAAGCACAGCTGCCTAGGATGGAGCAAGAGTTGAAGGACCAAGGGAAATTTAAAGACTTCTATCAGTTCACATTCAACTTTGCTAAGAATCCAGGACAAAAGGGCTTAGGCATGTTTTGGGTTCATTCTCATTTGTTACTTTAATTTTTTGCATAGTTATCTAGTGTTTTTTCAGTTTTATTGTTTTGTTTTTCTCTAGACCTAGAAATGGCAATTGCATACTGGAATTTAATATTGGCTGGGCGTTTTAAATTTCTAGATCTATGGAACAAATTTTTATTGGTGAGTATCATTCTGTTCCTGGCTGTAAGTTGATTTATAAAACTGAAATTTATTTTTTGCCCCACTGGCATCACCAAACTAAAAAAAAAAAAAAGGTAGTCTTGCACTAAAATCAATGAATCAACTAAAAACAATGAATCAATTATACCTTGATATATTAATAGAATACAGTACTCGACTTTTATAATCTGAACAGATTTTAAAACACAATGCATCAAACACTTGCAGACTTTGAAAAGGTAATGGAGAAAAACTGTACATCATACACTAAGTGACTGAGGATCACACACTACCAGACTTTCAAGTCGTTCCTACCACAACAAACTCACAAAACATGCTCTGCATGGCTAGCAGACTCAAGACAAGTCTGAAAAAAATGGGAGTTTGTGCCTAGCATACACTATGCAGTTTTCTGTGAAATCTGTCAACTCTTGACTGCCAAAACTAGATAGACTGGCTCTGACTTTCAGCAACTACCATTGACACGTCCAGACTGAAAATAGGGGCAAAGATCTGGGTAAAATTTGCGTAGTGTATTGCAGCCTTTACTAGTAAAAAAAAATGTTAAATCACTGAAAACTGGATGATAACTCTGTGTGTGCTTTGCTTTTCAATTTGCAGGAGCATCATAAGCGATCCATTCCCAAAGACACATGGAACCTTTTGTTAGATTTCAGCACGATGATCACAGACGATATGTCAAACTACGATGAGGAGGGTTAGTTGGAACTTTTTTCACTAATTTATTCTGTTTTCTTTTGTTTGGATAATTATCTTACATTCTCAGGCCTGGTTTCACAGACAGGGCTTAGATTAAGCCAGGATTAGGCCTTAGTTCAAGTTCGTTTTATAAACGTGCCTTAGAAAAAAAAACATTACTGGTGTGCATCTTGCGACAAAACAATTGCACTGATATATTTTAAGAAATGTCAGTGCAAGCTGCTTTCAGTTAAAACAGCTTAAACATGCATTTTATTCTGGGACTAGGCTCAGAGTTCACCCATAAAAGCTATTTTAAGCTTCAGCAAAAACCAGTGAGGTTCATTCTCGTGTTACGCCGCATGTTTGAGCTTCAGCAAGAACCAATGAGGTTCATTCCTGTTACGCAGCACAGATTGAGAGAAATTCAAATGAAAATGAATCTCCTATTAATGGTATGTCTGATTTTTCCTCTTTTTTTTTTTTTTTTTAAGGAGCATGGCCAGTTCTTATTGATGATTTTGTGGAGTTTGCGCGGCCGTACATTGGCACCAAAAGTACAGCTGTATAAGTACATTCCTTCTGAGGGCCGTCTGGACCTCACAGAAAACAAACAGCTTCTGCTGAGCACAGAGGACTGATCTGAGATCTGCATTGCCTTTTCCAAGCCCTCAGGACTGAGACATTTATACAAACCAGAGACATTAAAGGCATCTTTTCTCTTCAGTCATCTAATGGTGGTTTGGGCTTTTATCTTTTGGGGCCATTTTTGTTGTTTTGTTTCGACTTCATACAGGATCTTATTCAATCTCTGGGACTTCAGTGGTCTCATCCAGAGGAAGCAGTTTGTCGAACAAGCTGTCACACATACAGTTAGGAAAAGTCAAAAATCGTAATTTTAATACTCCACGTGCATTCTTGCTTTGAATGTTTGTTTCTTTCCATTTGGTTTTTATGAAAATTATATGTTAACGGTCTTTGATTGTTCTCTCTCTATTTTTTATAAAACAGAGTAGCTGGTGTCTTGAGAGCCAGTCACATTTGCTTTCTTTTTGTGTTTTATTGTGACATAATGTACTTTTTCTGTTGATATCCAGACAGTGATTTCACTTTGCTTGTTTGGTTTTGATTAAATCGATAGGTCATAATAACTGAGAATAGTATATTTTACAATCCTAGAAATAATATTAATTTGAACATTACCTCAGTTGTTCTTGATTAATGACTCCATTTGATGTATTGATATGCTGTGTTTGCAGTTCATTCAGCACTTTGATAAGTCACATAATCCATACAATAAAATCAGGTTATAGTTGATGAATAAAGTCAGATGGCCTTGAAAATATTTCTTTGTGTGTGGTTGTCAGCGAATCTTTTTACACAACCTAACTTCCTTTAACGTTCTTTGAATTGCTTAGATACCGTAGCAAGTGTGAGCTTAGTCATCGAGTTTAATCAACGATGAATAAGGGTCTTATCAAGCTAAACGAAACAATCGCTCATTTAATAAATAAATAACAAAGTTTTATAAACTCAAATGCTCGCCTTGGTCTGTTCTGTGATGCACGTTCGTGACTCTCCTGTTCGAACTCGTTCATCAAAATGAACAAATATTTTTCCGAGTGCGTTTAGCGTCATTTTTAGAGTTCTGGCATACCGGTGGCGATCGAGGTTCGAGAATAACTCAGAGCAGTTAGGATTGGAGGGTGAGTTTTGGAGGCGGAGCAATGAAGAGCGGGGTGCATTTGTTTGGGTTGATTTCAAATATCAACAATGTCCAACAGCGATTATGAAATATCGCTCACCCCACCTTTAAGTATTTTGAGATCATAGGGAGTTTGACTTGATTACATCATTCATAGTGCTTTATAGGAGTGAGCGGAGCTAAACAGCTCTTTTGGGGTATTTTGCTTGCCGCAGCTCTTTGATTAGTGGAATTTTCTGAACAGAAATCACCCTGAAATTATGGGTAAGGTAGTTTTTACACCACAAAATCAGCTGTAAAATGATTATTTTAGAAATAATCATTTTAGATACCGGTTGCATTATATTTGTATGCATTATAGGATTCAACAGAAGCAATAACCATGGATTAACAATGTTGTTGCTTACAGTAGGGCTGTTTTTTAAGATTCCGCCAAAGTTCGCAAACATTTAAGTTATCGCCATCGACAGTTTTTACTTCCAGAACCAGACTGTTGCCCTCTATTGCAAGGACTCTGGAGATCACTCAAATGAACAATTGATAAAGTTGATTAAGCTGATTATTTGATCCCTTTTTACTAAAGCACTTATTAATTGTTAATGATATGATCACAGTTTGACAGCTGCCTAATTTACTGCTCCACCCATATGCATCTCTCTGCAGCTCCTGCTACCTTACACTAACAGGCGCCCGACTGTCCTCACTCCAGGCACGCAGGCGTAGACACCCATTAATGTAGACATGCCAATTACTATATGATGACAGTCACAGACCCTGACCCATAGCATTGTACATACCAGAATGAGTGTTATGCGTATGGGACGCCCTTATGACACAGCAGTTTTGACTCTCCAGACCTTTATACTTCCTCACGAGGTCCATCTACTTCAACATGCCCATTTTATTCTTCCTCTTAATCAAAAGATTCCTCAAAGAAAATTTTGTATTGTATGTGTAATAAATTCAGACTCAGATTATGTAAAAACATAAATTTTATTTGAAATTACTGCAAAATATTAACCCAAATGAGTTAAACTGGAATAATTAGCAAATGTAAAAAATGGTCAATAGCCTGATAGAGAAGTTAACAAGACTGACTTTGTTCTGACTTAATTCATTCTTCATTTTCACAATGGCAATTTTACATAAAGGCAAAAGAGTTAAAATAATTTATTTTTACATTATGACTGTCTGCGATCTCCAAGGGGGTTATAACATGGAATAGCACATCTTCTAATGGTAATTTCCCATTGAGGTAAGTTGTACCATATGCAAGTTGAAACATTTTGTTTAGGGTTGTATGTCTTCCATTTGAATTTGTTATTCATCAAATTTCATGTATATCAATATTTTATATATAGAGTTTCATAAAGGTATCTGCCACTATCAGGTAACCCAGCTTTATCTCCTCCCCAAAGTCAAATTTGGCGTTTGGACCTTGTCTGCAGGTGAATCACATGCAGATACTTTGAGCTTCAAATATTAAATGGAGGTCCTTATAGTGTAACTCTACTTTGAGAAGTCACTTACCTCGCATTACTTACCTGGTGAAACTGGTAAACAACATGACATCATGACTTTTGCGTAAACATACACGCCACTTTCAAGTCAAGTGGCGCGGTATCTATACGCATTTTAAGCTATCTGCGTGTATGTCTACGTCGTTAAATGTCTGAATGATCTCGCATGTATGTACACGCTGTTAAATGTCCGATCGAAACAAAGCAAAATGTAGATCTACATCTAGGGAGCGATATTTTTTTCCTAGGATGGTAGGGGAAGACTCATAAATGGCATTAACCCCAGTGACGCGTAGGTTTAGTGATGGGGTTGGGCTTGGTCATATATTTATACAGTAATGTAACGTTAAGTCAACGGCGTTCATAAACATGCTAAAAAGCAATTATGCGTGTTGATAGCCCGCCAAAAATGGAAATACGAATTGGCGTGTCATACATACGCCATTTCATTAGATCAGTCTGGGTAAAATGAGAGGCTTAATGTCTAGAACTGAAGCATAATAGGGAAATGTTTCCCTGATAAAACAAGACATTTTCAGAAACATTTTGTTTTTAATGTGGTAAACAGGTGTATATAGGAGTCAGGAACCTCCTTCCAGTAGTCCTGAAGTCCCCCCCACTGCCGAAAACCAGCAAGTGGAGCTGGAACTTCTTTGCCAACTGTGGCATGAACCTCTGCACCATAAGGAGGAAACTTTGTAGTCATGTCAGGAACCTCTGGGAAGCTTAACAACCTGAGCTTCTTTGACACGGAGCTCTAAAACTGTAGCAGGGACTGGAGTTGCAGCAGAATGAACCTTCACAGTGATTCTGTGGAGCCTCAGCAGGTTTTAGAGCAGCAGAGACGGGAAGCTTTATGGCTGTCTTCACTGAGAATTCTGGAGCATCTCTGACAGGATCTCTGGGCCCAAGGCAGCTGAGAAATGCGGGGTGGTAATAGTGCAGTGGATAAGACACATGCCTTTGGTGTGAGAGACCCGGGTTCGAATCCACTGTGAGACACCAATGTGTCCGCAAGACGCCAAAACTAAGCCAAGGCACCAGACGCAACCGAGGCCTGCCAGCCCCGCAAGACGCTTGGGCTGGAGAGATCGAGGGGCTAACTTAACTAAGTAAAACTAAACAAACTATTTACAATACACACACATCCCTAGGCAAGTAGTTCCGCAAGACGCAAAAACTACCACCTCAAGCCAAGGCACCAGACGCAACCGAGGCCTGCCAGCCCAGCAAGACGCTGAAGCTGGAGAGATGGAGGGGCTAACTTAACTAAGAAAACTAAACGAACTATTTACAATATACACACATCCCTAGGCAAGTAGTTCTGCAAGACGCAAAAACTACCACCTCAAGCCAAGGTGCCAGACGCAACCGAGGCCTGCCAGCCCAGCAAGACGCTGAAGCTGGAGAGATGGAGGGGCTAACTTAACTAAGTAAAACTAAACGAACTATTTACAATATACACACATCCCTAGGCAAGTAGTTCTGCCAGACGCAAAAACTACCACCTCAAGCCAAGGCGCCAGACGCAACCGAGGCCTGCCAGCCCCGCAAGACGCTGAGGCTGGAGAGATGGAGGCAGAACCGCAAGACGCTAAAACCACCTCAAGCCAAGGCGCCAGGCGCAACCAAGGCCTGCCAGCCCCGCAAGACGCTGAGGCTGGAGAGATCCATCTCTCCGTCTCTCCTCGATGACCTGAAACACAATTAGAAAACATTTTTCATAAGGTATAAAAATACATCTGTTCCATGTATAAGGATTGAGTTACAGCAGGTACTGAATGGTAATGTAAAGAAGCTGATGTCCATATTCAGATAAAAAGCCCCAAAATGGGCCAATATAAATATATATCTTCAAAATCATTTTAGCTTGTTTTAGACTCTGTACCTTGAACCAGTCATGGAAGAGCATCTCATCCAAATGGAGTCTCTGCTTTGGGTCGCTCTTCAGGCAACCTTGGATAAAGCGACAGCATTCTGTGCAGAAAGATTGAGAGTTGTCTAATTATTTCCTTCAACTTTACACTTGCTCTCTGAGCTGTAAAAATGGGAAAGATTCTTGCATTATCCAAAAGAACATCTTTTTTGTACTAACCGTTTGAGAAGCCCGACTGGAACCAGACATCACGGTCCATCAAAACGAAATCTCTGCTGTCTGGGAAACGGCAACTGATCATGGCAAACAGCAGGACCCCCAGCGACCACACCGTTGCCTGCTTCCCAAAGTACTCGCCCTTCTTGAAGAACTCTGGGGGGCAATAGACTGCCGTGCCTGGAGATAAGAGTTTGTCACATGTGTAAGCTAGCTTTTTTTTAATTTATTTTAGTCAACAAAAATAATATTAATATTGACCATTCCTTGAGAGTTTTGTAAGTGTATTGTTAATATCTCACTGTGTGATGTCTGATTAAGACATAGCATAACTGGTCACTAGAGTTTAAATCCTAAAATATATGTTTTAAAGATAACACATACCAGCATAGTTTTCGTAGGATGAGCATTTCATGATGTCTCCGCAGCCAAAATCAATCAATTTAACCACCAGGGTCTTTGTGTTGACTAGGAGGTTCTGCATTTTGATGTCCCGATGCAGAACACCCCTAGAGCAGCACAGGGCAGCAGCCACGATCACCTGCCGCATGAAATGACGAGCCAGTTTCTCACTGAAGCGGCCTCTGGAACGCAGCCAAAAGCCGTGCATGTCCATGCAGGGAGAGGGTCTTTCTAAGACCATTATGTACTGGTCGAGATGGTCCTGCCAGTCCAGCAACTTTATTATGTGGCGACAGCATGGGCCTTGATTGGCCATTACTGTCAGGGCCACCTCAAGTGGAACTGGTCTGGGATGGTCAGGCTAGAAGAATGACAGTTTTTATTATTATTTGATATAGGAATGGTTTCTCTGTCTATCTATTTTTACTCTGTGATTTACATTAAAATGTTATAAATTGCAAACATATAGAGAGCACAGTCTACGTACAAGGCTGATGTATGGCTCTTTCCCTGTCTTCGCTGTGAATTTCACAGCAACCATGAGGCCGTCCTTGCAACGGGTCCCTTCAAAGACAGAGCCAAATGATCCTTCCCCCAATTTCTTGCCAATGGCATATTTCCAGCAAATGTGATCTATTAAAACAGAATTATTTTTATTTGTTTACTGTTTAATAAAGACATTTTTGATTAAATGTTCATCTGGAAATATATTTGTAATACCGGTATTTGTACTTTTAAAAATTCATTTGTCACATTACTATTTAAGTGAAATACAAAAAAAAAAACTTACAGTGGAAATGGCATCATTATTTAAAGCATATGATTTCCTTTATACATATTAGCCTAACTTTCAGAAAGAGTATGTAAGTGTGTGTGTGTGTGTGTGTGTGTCATATTTTATGTCAGAGCGTAAACTGGCAGTAAACTCACCCTCTGCCCTCACGATCTTGTCACAGTCCAGCTGTCTCAGCAGATGTGATCCAGTGTCACCTGATGATGAACTGGCTGGACTTGGATCTTGAGGCTTGACGTCCACCACTTGCTGGTTTTTGGCAGTGGAGGGGACTTCAGGACTACTGGAAGAAGGTGCCTGATGATCATTATCCTCTACAGAACAGATGATGTCCTGTAAAGAAGTCTGATCTAAAGAGAGGAATATCAACCATAAGCTTGTTTTAAATCATATCATCCGTCACTTCTTGAAACTATATTATAGACGCTTTCAGCAGTGACAACATAAACAAACGGTACTGCGCATGTGCATTCATCTGGCCCAAACTTAAGAGAGAAAGAGAGAGAGAGAGAGAGAGAGAGAGAGAGAGAGAGAGAGAGAGAGAGAGAGAGAGAGAGAGAGAGAGAGAGAGAGATGCGCTGCACGCAACTCTCCAGTCAATTACGACTGACTTTTCCCATCTTAAATTGTTAAAAACATGGAAATCATCAATATGTGGCGGTCAGCGCTGATAATGTGGTGGGCTGCCACTAATAAATGTATAGGAAACACTGTAAGTTACCGGTTATCACTATCATCAGACAAACATAGGCTATTTTAATACCGCGGTCTCCCTCATAGGAAACCTTGACATTTTTATCTTTAAAAAGTGCGTTTGCTCCCAAGGTCAGGTTGCACTCCACAGCTCAACAACCTGCTCATCACCTTAGCTTTCACTGCATTTGTAGTCAATGCCATATAAACCAGTAAACACTAATAAACAAACAGAACGGAAGTTAACTTTGGGCCAGCTCATCACCATGGCAACGCGTCTGATGAAAGCGCCAAACATTCATCATATCGTGGAATAAAGTAATGTATCTGCCTTTTCATAATGTGTAATGTGGGTTTTTTATATTGTGTGTAAATAATTAAGAGAGTTTGTCATTTACCATCAGTACACCTCCTGGATGGGGCTTCATCAGTGTCCTGGTCCACCTCACACTGCTCCACCTGCTCATCCTGAGCTTTGGTGGACTTGGGGCGAGAGGAAAAAAAGAAAACAGAGGAAAACCTCCGAAATGCCCTCTTTTTCTGCCTGTTTTTCTTTGGTTCCTCTGTTCCTTTCTGCTTTCTCTCCTGCCCGCCTCCCTCATCGATGCCCACACCCACAGGCGTCTCGTCAGGCCGAGGATGCAGCTCCGCCTTGTGGTCGGTGGGTGTCAGTGTTGGGGGATTTATCCCGCGCACACACTCACCTCCTCCTTCCTCAACTCCCACTCTACGAAATTGTCGCTGTCCCATAATGAACTCGACAAAAAAAGCTATCAACAACTGCAAAAACACCGATTGCTGTCTGTACTCCTTACTCGCTACAAAGTGAGAAAATGAGTTTACGCTTTCATAAGATGCGTTGCCATGGTGATGAGCTGGCCCAAAGTTACAGATTTTCTCAATTGTTTACACACAAATTCTGGTACTTGAGACACAATGACCACAACATGTAACTCATTCACCAACCCCCTGAGCCAATTCTACTGAACTACAAGCACAATTCCTGCTTTACACTCAAATTGCAGTTCTAAAACACACTTTTTTCAAAACACTACACACAAATTCTCTGCATTTGGCACAATTTCCATGCAGAAAATCTCTTGTTTTCACAAAGAAAACACATTGCCATTCAAATATTCACACTGACTCGTCACATGGGCAAACACTTCACACAATTTTACAATTAGCAATCAGAGCTTTAGCATAAAATACCAAAACCGAAGAGAGGATGCAGCATATATATTCATTTTTTTTACTGTAACAGCATACACATTTTTTTTCTGTTGTTTTTTTATGTAGACCACTCTATTGTGTTGGTTGGGGTGTATGAAATGTGTGATCTCCCATTGTTTTAGTGGGAAAAATAAAATATATTGTTACCGTGTATTTGTGTGTTCTGGGTATAAAAACAATATTCTCAAATATTTACAACACACTTATGTATGTAATGTCTGTGTAATACTGAACAAAAAAGGCCCAAGTCATTATGATGAATGGAGAAGAAGTGTTTTCCATTGATCATAGTGTTTTACATTGAGCACATCAGTGTTCATCTGGTTCTTGTAAATGTCTATTCATATAATGGTTTGTGTGTCATTTGAAAACAAAATAACATTTTGAGAATATATAACATTGTTTTGAATGTAAAGTTTCATTTTGCACTATGGGTTTTGCCGATTGTGTCTGTTTTTAGATTTGTGTGTAGAGTTCTGAGAGTATGAGGCATACTTGCATGAAATGTGTGTAAACAATCGAGAAAAACTGTATAGTAACAATTGTAAAGGAGGATATTTGTTTTTATTTTTCTGCAATATAAACTGTGCAAAAGAAAGTAATGACACGTATTGATCCATCAATAAGGAAACATTGATGGATATAATATCTTTGAGAAATACAGTAAAATTCCATTTTACTGTAAAACAATACTGTGACAATGTAATTGTTCATCAGTTAAACAGTAACTGTTCCTATGTTTCCATCCACATATTTTAACACGAATAAAGTGAAATCGAATGAAAATGCATTATGGAAACAGTAAAATTCGATTGAATTTCATGAATATCGACTCAAATGAAATCGATCATTTTGATTTCGAAATCGTTCGGTCTGGATTTTATCTTGATCGAAATACGGTTAATGCGATAAATGCTGATGGAAACGTTATTATGGCGCGATCCATTTTGTTGAAAAACTTTGTTCGCAAATGCGTGCTTGAATGTTGAGCGATTCAGAGCGAAAAAGAATGGAAACACCGTAAAATGTCTCAAACCAAATCGATACACCAATTTGATCGCAAAACAGCAGGTGACGTCATTACGCACGCAGGTTTTTATTCGCTTTAAAGCCGTTGGATGGAAACACACTTTCACCAGCTTTATTTGCATGAGGTTTTTTTTTAATCGAACTTTAATCGATAACTCGATTGACAAGTGTATGAGAACTTGGCTTCTGACATGAAAATAAAATCCATTGCATAAGTAAAAATGAAATTTCCAATTCCCTTAGAGCCTTCTTTTCATGATATCTGTTTGAAATAATGATAGATGAATGGAACAACAGAGAAATTAATGAGTACTCAATTATGAACTCATGACCTACTGTGTTTTCCCAACAAATGTAGCCATTTGTCAATTTCTTATAAAACACAATATAGATTATTACTCTGTAATAACAAGCTTATTTTGTTGAACCTGAACCTCACACAGGTCTATTCTGATATTGAATAATAAGCTGTCATTCAGTCACTCAGCAAGATTCCTGAATTATTTTAAGATGTAGGCTATATGAAGTATATGGAAACATTCAGTTTGATTTACTTTCTCCGTCGTTCTCTTAGGATCCTTTGAAATTTGCTCCCTATACTGTCTGGTCCCCTCTTTAGCACTGATCTCTCCCTTAGTTTTTTTTTTGTTCTAAAAAAGTTAAATAGCATTATAAGTAGTAGCACTGTATTTATGAACTTTATATTTGTTTATAGTTGTTACATTATACATTATTGTTTTAGTAATACTTCAGAACATTTTATGTAGTCTCCAAAGAACGGCAATTAACATTCAAATTTAAGTCATTATTGAATTTAAAATGATCAAAACTGGTCAAAAAAGATTGAAAAGAATGTTAACAAACTTTATCTATTTGTTTTAATAGCTTCATAAGGAGGTCTTGTCCTATTGTGTGACATCTGTGTCCTGGCCAAAGTGTCACACCGAAGGACATTTCCTGTCACACCAAAGGACATTTGAGCTTTTGTGGCATGTTAATAACTAGGCTAATGCTAGCTGAACTGTCATTAGTAATTTGCATGATACATTTGCATAATATTACATAGTCCTGCTGTTAAAAATACAAATTTGAATCAAAAAAATTAAATTTAGGCGTGTAACACCAAAGGACAAAAAAAAAAAAAAAACTTAACAACTTCAGTGGTCTGAAAACAGTTAAATATTTGATCAATTCTGAGAGAAATACTTACTATGTGCACTGCTCATGAGCTTCATAGCGGTCTTCAGTCACATGACCTTGAATGGGGTCTTTTTGATACAGTAAAACAACAAATTCATGTAAAACAAGAAAATGCTTAACTATTTACAGTATTCTAAATGAAGAAAATGTGGAATAAATTATTTTTGTCTTCTGTGACAGTGAAAAATCCACGTCACATCAACTATCAACACACACACACACACACACACACACACACACACACACACACACACACACACACACACACACACACACACACACACACACACACACACATATATATATATATATATATATGTATATATATATATATATATATATATATATATATTTTTTTTTTAAAGGTATTTCCACCCATAAGTTTCCTTTGGTGGTAGCTTGTCTTTTCCAGAATCCATTTGAGTTTGTAAATTATCATTTCATATTGATGGCTGTATTTTGTATTTTGTTGTCCATTGTGTAATGATTGATTGAAAGAATTAATTATTAATTTGACCAAGTTGTGGTGTTTGATGGAAATATTTGCTTGTGTGTTTTTAATGTTTTGTGAGTGTTAGAGCATTTTGCTAACAAAATGTGTCATTTTGGCCATTGAGCTTTAGTTTTATGTGTTAACTGTTTTGAAAATGTGATGTCAGAGTGGGCAAATGTATCGAGAAAAACTGTAATTCTGCTGTACTTCTCGATAGAGGAGCGTTTGGCGACACCTGTAGGTTGAATGCGGCACATCTTAGCGTTGTTGCTATGAAACGACTGTTGTGAACACAACGATAAGCCACGGCGTTTGTAAACGTCTGATAAAACCTTTTTGCGTGTGTTTTGTTACTGAACGTCTCTGAAACAGAGCAAAATGTCTAACGATCTCTTGTTAGCAGAAGTTGGTTGGGACGCGGGTTTCGCCCTCCCTGTAGCAAATGCAGAGAATAAAGCATTACAGGAGGAGGTGAGTAATAAGTGTATGCTAAATGACGTGTCTGAATAACCGATTTTAAGAGGTGTGTGTACCTAAATTTCGTTTTCTTAAATTCTTCTTTTCTCTACAGCTTCAAATGAAACAAAAGGAGAAATTAAATATCGAGAACAAACTGAATAAATGCAAAGATGTTATAAATGCTTTGACTGAACATCTCAAAAATCTAAACCAAGAGCTTTCTCACACTCAGGTAACTTATGAGATAATGGCAGTAGTGGAAGTTGATTCTTCCTGTATTTTCTGGTTTTGAACTAAGGCTAAATGTGTAATGCTTGAACGGGATTGTTCGCATGATGTGTTCAGGCTTTGTGCAAAGCCAGAGAGAAGGAGACTCAATCTGAGGAGCATTTGAGAGCGCTGGCGGAGAGAGAGACAGGCCGCTTGAAGCAGGAGATCACTGAGCTGGAGAATCAACTGAAAACACTGAATGAGAAGAAGAACGCACAAGAGGTTACGGCTGATCCACAACCTCATCCATATTGCATGACCTATTATGCATAAACAGTCTCAAAGCAACCATAAAGAAACTCATTCATTGGTGTCTCACAAACTACAAATGTATAGACCTTATTCAGAGCAGCGCCATGACAGGTATGAAAGTGAGGCTGTGAGGGATAGACTTGTTTCCAATGGCATCCGCTGTAAAAAGCGGAATAAAGCTCCTAGATTACTTACAATTTTCCACAGCTTACATTGTCGGGAGTTTTTTGTCAACTGCCGTTTCAACAGCTCAACTGTTTTTAACTTTGATGATAGTCAGAAATGTTTCCTGAGCTGAAAGCCAGCCAATGAAAATGATTTCTGAAGGACAAGAGAGAAAGGAGTAATGATGCTGAAAATTCATAAATGCAGCTATCAGAAACTGAACTTTTTAAATACTAAAATCTTTTTAAATACTGCCAATATTTGCACAGAACAACATCTTTAAAGCCACTCAGAAGCTTGAGGAACTGAAGAGTCAGCTGAACTGGGACCAGCAGACCCTGGAGGCCTGGCTGCAGGAATCAGCACACAAGGATGAAGACTTCATGGCCATCATCAAGTACGCCAAGCAAGATGAAAGCAGGATTCGAGTGAGTTTGTAGTTCCAGCTGTTTGAGTTGGGTCACTTTGAAAGCCAATACTGAACTGTCATAAGGAAAATGTAAAAGGTTGGCTTGCACAAAGTGTCACTGCTTTATTCACTTCAAGCAGATATAACATAATGCTTTAAAGGGTTGAATGCATTTGCAGCTCTCAACTGTTAAACCAAAAGTGTGAGACTGCCAACTAACACAAAGTGCCTAGGTGAATCTCACAAGTCCTGCCAAGAACATGTTTGTATCATATCTCATGCTTAACGAACAAGTGAGCACAGTTGATTGACCATTGCCAAGGACCAGATGATCTTTAATTTGTACACTACGATAGTTATAATTTAAGGGAAAATGTGCTTAATTGTAAAAGTTAATATTGTCACAATAAGCTTTAGTTGTAATGTATTTAATTTCAAATATTTAATTAAAATAAATTAAAATTGCTATCATTAATTGTATAGAATCTATAAGCATTATTTTAGTATCATTGATTAATCGCGATTAATCGCATCCAAAATAAAAGTTTGTGTTTACATAATATATGTGGGTGCACTGTGTATAATTATTTTGTATTATATAAATACACACACATGCATTTATATTTACAGTAAGAAAAAAAAAATTATTTATGTATATAATATAAATTAAATTATATATATACAGTATATACATGAAAATATTTCTTAAATATATACAAGCATGTGTGTGTATTTATATATACAAAATAGTTATACACAGTCCACCCACATATATTATGTAAACACAAACTTTTATTTTGGATGTGATTAATCGTTTGCCAGCCCTAGTATTTGTTAATATTTAAAATCACATTCTCTTGTCTTTTTGACACTTTTCTTATTAAAAAAAAAATATGTCTATATTTAGTTTTTATTAAGTTTTATTTTTGAATTTTTGTTAATTTAGTTACTTTATTTTAGTACTTCAACTTAAAATAAATGAAAATGATAAATGTTGCCTTGGCAACTAGCTTAAATAAAATATGTTTTTTATAAATATATTTAATTTATTTTATTTTAGTTCATTTTAATGTTTATGGTTTAATTTAATGACACTAATATCATATTTTAATTTGAATATTATCACAATTCGACATTTTTCAAGAGATTTACTCACTTGTATGGCAAGTATTTTAGAAATTCTTGAAAAGCAGTATGCAGAATAGAATACCTGCCAAGTCTTGGTTGATATAATATCTGGTGTCTTTTGAATCAGGAGCTGACACTGAACATTGAGAAGTTGACTCTTGAAGCCAACCAGAAGAGAAAGACCTTGAACAGTGAAATCACTGAGTCGGTTACAGCACAGGTGACGGATATTACTCTGTGCTCCCTCACATTTCTTAGTCGTCTGAGGACATTTTTATGCTTTGAGCATGCCATCATTCTTATAGGCTTTGGTCTTTGCAAATGCACTTGTATTTTGGGATCCAGATCGCTTTGGACAAGACATCCGAGAGCTTTCGTCAGGCTCACGCTGAGAGACAAGAGATAATCGACCAGTGGGAGAACACCATTGAACAAATAAGGAAAAGAGACCAGGAGATACAGCAGTGTGCCATGGTAACCTGAAGATGGCGCTATTTTAATACTAAGACGTCATTAAATGCACAGCGTTTCTATAGATGCAAACATATACATTGCAATTTTTTTAATAATTAATAACTATATCTACCATTTAATTCTGAAAATGGTTTATCCAACTTTGATTGTAAATTACTCGATCTTCTAGCTGCAAGCGGAGGTGAACCAAACGATAAGAGAGAAGAATGATTTGGTCAAGGAGAGGAAGGACTTCATGGAGCGTGAGATAGAGAACAATAAAGAGCTGGAGAGGAATATAGGCACGGCTGAACGTCAGGCGCTTCGACTCAGACAGAATCTCCAGGAAGAGGAGAGGAACGATAGACGTCTGCAGGATGAGGTGAGTCCACGACAGCTTACCATCATTGGGGTGCTTCTCGCTTCTTCACTCCTCTGTCCTCAAACCTGTGAGGCCGATCAAAGTCCACCATGATAAAAGGCGCATGAATGGTTAGGATCCACCGTGAGGTGGAAAGGATCTAGTACTGTGGATCTCACGACTAGAGGGCCTTAGCAAAATTCCAGAGGGGCTTCAAGATTACTTAAAATGATTTAAAACAAGAAAAAAGTCCCCCCAAAAATAAAAATCCATAATTTACTCACCCTCAAGTTCTTCTAAACCTGTTTGAGTTTTTTTAGAGAAGATAGTTGGTAACCAGACATTTTCTGGTCCCCATTGACTTCCATAGTTATTTTTTAAGGCAATGGGGTCCAGCAGCTTTTGATTACCCATATTCTTCAAAAATATCTTCTTTTGTGTTCAGAAGAAAGAATCCCATACAGGTTTAGAACAACCTTAAAGGGATACTCCACTTTTTTTAGAAATAGACTAATTTTACAACTCCCCCAGAGTTAAACAGTTGGGTTTTACCATTTTCGAATCCATTCAGACGATTTTCTGATATTTAGAAGAATATCACTATCAGACAGTTTCTGGTCCCATTGACTTCCATAGTGAGACCAGAAACTGTCTGGTAACTGATATTCTTCTAAATATCAGAAAATCGTCTGAATACATTCGAAAACGGTAAAACCCAATTGTTTAACTCTGGGGGAGTTGTAAAATGAGCCTATTTCCAAAAAAGTGGAGTATCCCTTTACGGCTAAGGGTGAATCATTTTCAACTATCAATTTAAAGTAAAAAAATGTTGAGATCCACTGTTATAGTCCCATCATACTAAGGCTGTTTTGGTACCTTAACAAAATATTTATTTTTGTTTTTCAAAAACAATGGATTGCTAAGTTTATACGACAGTAGATTAATATGGTTATCATGGACATTAGCTATACCATAGTACCATGGTATTATACCATTACTGTACTATGGTACAGCTGCAGTACGTCTTTGTAAGGATAGGGATTTTTTCATGTTAATCAAATGCTAATGTGGCGTTTTGCTCTCAGGTGGAGGTTCTGAAGGGAACTTTAGAACGAACAGTCACAGATGTGGAGACCACCAGATCTCAGCTAACCAGCATGAAAAAGAACATTCAGAACGAAACAGCAAAGTGATGCTTTTTCTTCTCTCAGACGACTGCCCAGTCTTATATTTCACAGCACATTCATAGCAAATATCCAATTCATTGTAGTGATATAGTTCTTTTGTTATAGGCTTGAAGAGGTAAAGCTGCATATTGCTGCTCTGAAGGAGAAGCTGCTGGTGGTGAAGGAGGCAGTGCTGGATGGTGAAGAGCAAGCAGCACAGATGGAGAAACTTCACAAAGAACAGGAACAGAATATTAAAGTGAGTTTGACTTCTTTGACTCTTTTTGACTTCACAGCAATGCACAGGCAATCTGGGCATCAGGCATCTTCTGTTTTACAAATCAGATGTGGCTGGATGCCATTCTCTCTCTCTCTTGATATATATATATATATATATATATATATATATATATATATATATTATTTAGTATTAGTATAGTTTCAGAAATGTTAATACATGTATTGATCACTCAGTGTCCAGGAGGAGAATTGTCTTACTCTAAAGTCCACAAAAGTATTATTTTAGTATTATTTATATACTATTATAGTTTTAATAATTTTTGAGTTAGCTTTCATTTTTAATTTTCATTTTATTTACTTATTTTGTCATTTTTATTATTTTTAAAATATCTTTATTTAGGTTTAATTCATTTTTAGTTCAGTTTTGTTTAGTGAGCCTTTCAAAATAGTTTATTTTATTTGACCTTTATTTCAATTATTCAAACTGTTTTTAATAGTTGTTTATGACGATAGTAACCCTGGTCCACAGTTTTGGAAAAATAAGACACATGATTTACTGTTATTTAATACCAGATATTACAATTCTTAATTAGTTAATAAAACACTACAAACTAAAATGAATTTAAAGCATTATAATGCACAGTATGGAAAATAAATATTCATTTAGAGATGTACTAAATATCACATATAACCACTAGTGCTAATAAATTATTAGTGTTATTAAAATATCAACAAAGTGAGCGTTAAATGTAAAAGTACAATTGATTAATCCACAATTACATTTCCAATATCAACCCATACCTATATTATTTAAAATTATTATTTTTAATATTGTTTGTGATTGACTTGTTAATGTAAGTTATTATCATGTGTCTGAACTTGGTTTAATAAAGCATTAATTGTGTAGGAGATCGATGCTCAGCTGCTCCGGCAGAGAGATCTCATGTTCAGGAAGAGTCAGGAGTTGCAAGGGCTGCGTGAAAAAGAGAAGAACATCACAGCTGAGATCTGCGCCACCCGGGCCACTCTCTCCAGCCTGGAAAGCAGACTCAGGAAACTGGACCAGACCTCTCTCAAACAGCAGACGATCATCTCCAACCAGGCAAGAGAACAAATAGATACTGTATCATCTAATTGAATCTGTCAGCATGCAAGCGGAGGGTTGTTTTCTAGAAGCTGACAGATGACTGGAGTGTCGTTCTTTTGTTTGGTCTAGGACTTTCAGATCCAGATGCTGGAGAGGAAGACTTTACACTTGCAGGGGAAGGTGAACACAAAGGAGAAGGAAGCTCTGGAGAAGAGGGCTTTTGATCTGGCTGAAGCTCTAGAGGAGAAGAAGAAGACGGCCGCCACACTCAACACACAGCTGAAGAAACTCCAGGTGAGAGTGTGTGTGTCTGCGGTTATATTGATTTCTCAGAGCTCTGAAAGGCCATGAAATTATATATTATTTAAAGCTGATTAAACCTATTTTAGGAACATTAACAGTTTTTTTGCATTACACCTTTGTTTAATAATTTTCAAAATTTTTCACAATTTCTAATATTTTTATTTAAATTGTATTAATTAATTAACTCATGATAATTAAATTATATATATATATATATATATATATATATATATATATATAAGTTTGGGGTCAGTACTTTTTTTAGTGACATTTATGTTAAATACTGTTCATTTGAACTCTAATAAATTGCATTTAAAATATATTCAAATAGAAAACAGATATTAATACAGATAACAATTACACAATATTACAGTCTTTACAGCTTTTTTCATGAAAGAAAATGCATCCTTGTTAAGACTTATTCCAAAAACATTTTAAAAAATCGTACCAACCCAAAATTTTGACAAGTAGCATATACTGTATATTCTATTGATTTGGGGGTGGAACATGACCTCTTTTTGGACCTGTGTCTGTATGTTTGTGATGGTGCATATCTTCTCAGGATGATATCCGCTGCATTAGGAAAGACGCAGAGAAGAGCGAAGCAGAGAAGAGAGATCTGACGTCCAAGATCCAGGAGCTGGAACTCTTCTTCGACATCTCTGATAAAGAACAGAAAAAACTCAGGCTCAATAAACAGGTATTGATTGTCCATGACTGATAAATGTACCTGGTATCTGTACCAGCCCACAGTAATTCAAACACTCAACCATTATTAATTTCTCTACTTGCCAGTTTGCATTTTTCTTCAGTTAGAGTTACTAAGAGTTATGGGCCTGATAATATTTGTGACCGGGTACTCAAAACTTGAGCCCTGAATGCAAGTATGCAATGATTGTCCCAGTTCTGAAAGTTAGTTGTCCAAAGATATTAAATGACTTAAAGGGATACTCCACTTTTTTTGGAAGTAGGCTCATTTTATTGAGTTAAACAATTGGGTTTTACCGTTTCCAAATGTATTCAGACGTTTTTTTGATATTTAGAAGAATATCAGTAACCAGACAGTTTCTGGTCTCATTGATTTCCATAGTATATTTTTTTTTTTCGTACTATGGAAGTCAATGAGACCAGAAACTGTCTGGTCAGAAGTGACCGAAGACCATCAGAGGGTTAACACATTTAATGGAATTTCCATCCAACAATTTCCTCCCTACCATCATGACTTACTCAACAGAGCAACTTATCAAATTTCAAGTACATTATTTTTCTATTGTGGATAACGTAATCTATCAAAGCATTTTTAAAATATCAGCAGTAAACCATGTTAGAGAACATGCGTGAACGCCGTCTTCTTCCATCAGGACAGTATGGTGGAGAAAGGTCTCCTGAAGATGGAGGTTCAGCGGCTGAGGGGCCTGCTGTATGACAGAGCAGATGGAGTGCTGACTCTGGAGAAGAGACGTCTACAGCTGCAAACGGCCATGAAAGAGAGAGAGGAGGAGATCTGTGTGTACCGAGAGATGCTGGTTAAACAGATCAAGCTCACAGAACAGGAGAGACAAGGGCTCAGGTATAAACACGCTAGCAATAAATGAATAACATGAGTTGATCTGCACTGATGTCATATGCAGTATTTGACTCAGCTTTTTCTGCACTCTGTTGGTTGTGACAAATGGCCTCAGTAATGCGGTGAACGAGAGAATGTTCAAAATTGACAAGATGAGGAAGAGGTATGAGATCCTGACTGTTTCCATGGCCGCACCAGAGGGAGATGAGGATAAATCCCAGGCCTACTTCATCATAAAGGTATCATATACCACTATTTTTAATAACATTGGTTATTTCTCCAGTTAGATGCACTGAGCACAAGGTGGAATCATAGGAAAATAAGTAAAACTATTTCATGCATCAGATTCCTAGAATGAAAAAGCTTAATTCATATGACATGCTGAAATATATGCCAATGTACCTGAAATGAAGACATTTCACACGCAACACTGTCTGCCCAACATTTGAGAACTCCTTCCTTCTGCAGAGTTCGGGGGTATCGCTTGTCAACAAATGCACGCGTGTATTCACTAGTGTAACCATGGCAGATTTTATGACAGTAGTAGAAGACAATACTGTTTCCCAACTGTAGGGGGACCCTGAGAGCAAAATTTCAAAAGTAACATAACGCTGTTTTAATAAGATTTTGTAGAAATGTATACTTTTATTCAACAAGGAAGCATAAATATATCAAAAGTGACAACAAAGACATTTATAATGTTACAAATATTTCTATTTGAAATACATGTTGTTCTTTTGAATTCTATTTTCATCAAATAATCCTGAAAGAAACTGTATTGTGGTTTCTGTTATATTCTGTGAAATATTCCTTAAGTCTAAATTATTCATCATATTACAAAGATTTCTGAAGGATCATGTGAGACCGGAGTAATGATGCTGAAAATTCAGCTTTACTATCACATGAATAAATTACATTTTAAAGGGTTAGTTCACCCAAAAATGAAAATTCTGTCAGTATTTACTCACCCTCATGTTGTTCCAAACCTCTATGTGTTTATTTGTTCTGCTGAACACAAAGGAAGATATTTAGAAGAATGTTTTAATCAAACAGATCTCATTCCCCATTGACTACCATAGTATGTATTTTTTCCTACTATGGAAGTCAATGGGGAATGAGATCTGTTTGATTAAAACATTCTTCCAAATATCTTCCTTTGTGTTCAGCAGAACAAATAAACACACAGAGGTTTGGAACAACATGAGGGTGAGTAAATACTGACAGAATTTTCATTTTTGGGTGAACTAACCCTTTAAAATACTTTCAAACGGGTTAGTTATTTTAAAGTATAATACTATTTCACAATATGACTGTTTTTACTGTATATTGTTCATTTGGTAAACACAAGATACTTCTTTCAAAAGCATTCAAATTAAATACGGTTTCATCAAAAACAAAGAAGTGTGGCTTGGGTTTTTGCATTCAAAGCATTCCCAACTCCTGACTACTCCATATTTCTCTCTATATCTGATGAACATTACAACTCCATATATGCCACAATATCTAATAAACTCTGCTCTTTTTCCGAAGGCAGCTCAAGAGAAAGAAGAACTCCAGAGACAGGGGGATGTTTTGGACGCCAAAATCCACAAGTCAGAGAAAGAGATCCAAGCTTTGGAGAACACCCTGCAAGTTGTCAGCAACTCCAATACAACCTATCGCAAATCCCTGAACAAAGTCACTGAGTCCAGTAAGTATTTCTATGTTAAACTCCAAAACATAGTCATACTCTTACACTTTCACTCACGCCAGCTTTTTAAACCATTCTTCACCACTAATGTCACCATGTGATTCTAATTTTAAAGTGGTTTGTTAAGTTTGTTTGGTTCCCTGAAGTATGAGGAAAATAACAGCTGCAGCTATGCACAAGCAACACTGATATTAAAGGAGTAGTTCACTTTTCAAAAAACTTTTGCTGATAATTTATTCACCCCCCTTGTCATCCAAGATATCCATGTCATTCTTTCTTCAGTTGAAAAGAAATCAAGGTTTTTGATGAAAACATTCCAGGATTTTTCTCCATATAATGGACTTCAGTGGGAACCAAACGGTTCAAGATCCAAAAGACAGTTTCAGTGCAAACTGCAAACTGTTCAAAGGGCTTTAAACGATTCCAGACTCCTTTAATGAACATATTATTAAATAAAATATTTTCCATACCATAAAAACAAGTTATGTAATGTTGCAGTGTACATAATCAAACATAATTTAGTTGTGACCTGAGCAGTGCACCATCTCGCTGTAGGTCCCGCACACCAGGAGAAACTCAAGCTGGAGGAGCAGAGACGAGCAGCCGAGGACAAATACAAATTTAAGAAACGGCAAATCCGAGAACTGCAGGAGGACGTTGAAGTAAATATGTGTTGACGTAAACATTTTTCAAGACAAAAACTAATTTGATATAAATACGGAAGCATAATCTCTCATGATACAGACATATTTTTCTTAACAGTAGTTAAATTGATCTATTAGGCATCATGTAACTAAACAATTTTCATTTAATCATATTTAGAAAGATTTGTTGTTGTTTTGTTTTAATTTTAAATGGGTCATTCCTTCAGTTAGTTTGGTGGAGCAGGTTTGTTGAAATTCAATGATCACTATGGAAAGCAACTACTTTTTTTTTTTTTTTTTACGAGAGAAGAGTAAATAAAGAAAGCAGTGGTAATAGAGTTTTCAGATGGAAGGATTAGCTTTCGTAAAGGATGCGCGGGCAATTATGGATTTCAGGGAACTCCGCAAGCGTGAAGAGCAGACTATATGTGGAGAGACATGGTAAATTAAAAAGGTCCTTAATATCCTGACATGTTCTGGCCTTTTTCAGTTTGTGCCTAAACAATTTACATAACATGTGACCCATTAAAAAAATGGCAATTCCCTTTAAGGACGTTGATCCCAGCATACTAGTGACCAGGAATGTTAGATTTTCCACACTGTAAAAAATATTGTTGGTTTAACTAAAAAATGAAGTAACCTGATTGCCATTGAAATGGAAAAATTGAGTTAATACAATTAAGGAGATTGATTTAATCATCAGAAACTTAAAACATTATGTTATCTGAACTACATAAATTATTTAAGTTGATTTGATAAAAGAAAAAAAATGTTGTGATGATTACAAATCATGAAAATATTTTTCTTTACAGTGAGCTGGGTGGTGTCATTATTTACTGAAGCTGGTTATAGTTTCACATTGTTCTTGCTAATAGTATATTAACAGGGATGTGTAATAATATGTGTAACACAAAAAATGGAAAGGTGTTTCTGTGAAGAGTTATCAAAACTGTAAAGTGTTACGAGTTGATTCCAGCATATGCACTGTAAAGTAACCTGGTTGCCTTAAAATTTTAAGTTCATTGAAATGGAAAAAGTTGAAGGAGATTGATTTAATCATCAGAAACTCAAATTATTATGTTATCTGAACTACGTAAATTATTTAAGTTGATTTGACAAAAGAAAAAAATGTTGTGATTACAAATCATGAAAAGATTTTTTTTTACAGTGTGGAAATACACACTATTCAAAGTGTGTACTTTCACATTAATATTTAGGTTACTAGGTTACACAAAAGTTGTTTGAAAAAACTCATTCCCATTGGGTGTAACAAGTTTCTGTAAACATGTTCTGTAAAAGTAAAAACCTGTTAATTTGATAGGTCAGCTTGAATAAAATAAAATCATTGATGGCACATTTTTTTCACATTTCAGAGCATGTCCAGGACATTGGAGGGTCTTCTTCAAGAGGAAGCCGATCAGAAAGAGAGCATTGAGAGGAACCAAGCACATGTTCTCTCTCTCAACAAAGACATCCTCTCTCAGGAGGAGAAACTCAATAGAGCCGCCAAACAGGTCTGACATACGCCCTCTCATACCCTACAATTATCCAGCTCTATCTTTTCAGATTCATACAGAATCTCAAATGACTTTTCTTTAGTAATTAAGTTTCAAAGCAGCTTTGCAGTAGTAAACAGGAAAATAATAGAGAAAATACAATAGGCTATTAAATGGCAGGTTTCATCGTGATAACTTACTCAATACAGTTTGACAACATGCACGGCTAAGTAAAAAGTGTGACAACTAACTATATCAACTATATCGACATCTATCCTATACAAGATTCTGTCATGAAACTCATGGCTCAGGGCTGATGGGTCCTTTACCGGCAATCTCTGTTAGCATTTTATTTCATTTATATTATCAGCAGCCAATGAGCTCGCTGCTCAACCTTCAAATACTTAGTCAGCAGTTGTTATAGCAGTTGCAGCACTCTTTCAGAAACCCTCCACCTTCCCCAGCTCCACCTGTATAGATCTGCTACGGGTAATTCATGTATGTTATATATGTGTATTAGCTGTAGCAAGTCTTGTACTAGAGCATAGCATATCTATTAGCATATTAATATGATATATATGACCAAACATATTAACATTGTCATATGCATTACCATGTCAAACACCTTTTTTGTTTTTTTTTAGTTGTCATGACTAGAACATATTTATATGTAATGTATTATGTATATATGGCCAGTAATGACTGATTATACCCATATTATTGTGATTATCCAATATAAGACAGATAGAGCGAATGATCTCATAATCTCATCTTATTCTTGTCTCAACAGTGTGCCAAACATACGAGGGAAATTCGGTCTGCTAAGAAGACCAAAGAGAAGACGTTTGAGGAACGCGACATAGAGCTACGAGAACTTAGAGACTTCAATAAAAGCGTAAATAAGATGCTCCTAGAAGCCATCGAGGAGAATTCTGACCTGGCATCTATAGTACAGATGCGTTTTATGCAGGTACAGCTTGACTGGAAAAATGACCCATCATGATACATAAGCAACATTTAGTCATTGTAAATGTTCCATCTACACTACTGTTTAAAAGTTTGGGGTTGAACATTGAAAATAAAAATAAATGTTTCTTCAGAAACAAATCAGCATATTAGAATGATTTCTGAAGGATCATGTGACACTGAAGACTGAAAATTCAGGAATAAATGACCGTTTACCATACATTAAGAAATACAAATGTTATTTTGAATTTTAGTAATATGTCACAATATTACTTTTTTTCCCTGTTTTTTGATCAATAAATCCAGTGAGCATAAGAGACTTACCAAACCCAATTGTTTGAACAGTAGTGCATTTCTACAGTGGGGTGAATTATCAGAGAAATTCTTTTGAGATTATTTAATTATTACTCATAAGCTACTAATGAACTGTAATGGGTGTGTTCCTCATTGCAGGCTGGTCTGACTCTGCCCTCTCCTGCTTCCACTCCATCCAGCCGTCTGAGCTCAAAGATCAACTCAGCCCGCAGTTCTGCTTCACATCGGTAAATCATGCTTTCAACTATTGCGATTTACTGTATATTCCACGTGTACAGTACGCCTGCTGCTATTACAGGACATTTATCCAATATCCAATCAAGTGTAACTGTTTATACAAGAAAAATATGCATGATGTGGCATGTTGTCTTATGTTGCCCCACATGCGTATCAGATCATCAAATCTATCGGCCTGCAGTAGTGCCAGAAGCCAATCTGTCCCGTCCACCCTAGTGAAGACCGTGGATCTGGGATTGGGCCTCTCTGTCACGTCCCCGCAAGGATCTCTGCCGTCCAGCGCTGCCAGCAGCAGCAGGAGCAGCAGCAAGTGCAAGAGCCCTTAGGCAGATCCATTGTGTCTGTCAACCAGGAAGTTATTGTTTTTCATTTTTCGTTTTCTTTATTCCAGTTTTAGCTCAAGGTTTAATTTATTCCATCCAATGTTATCTTTAAAATTACTTAGGCTATTTAAAATACACTTTTATCTGTGTGTGTTTGTGTTTTTTTTTTTTTTAGAAATTTGTTATTACTTCAGACTTTACTATTGTTGATTATACACTACCGGTCAAAAGTTTGAAGTAATT
This sequence comes from Pimephales promelas, assembly GCF_016745375.1. The sequence goes on along the minus strand of NW_024121954.1, from coordinate 1,228,826 downwards.
AAGACTTTTATGTTTTTTTGTTTTTTTTTAAAGAAATCTCTTATGATGTCTCTAATGATGCATTGATTTGATATTTATTATCAGTTTGATATCAGTAAAAACGGCTTTCACTTGTTGTGAAATATAATTACAATTTTAAAGAACTGTTTAATACTTTAATATATATATATATATATATTAAATAAATTATTTATTATTATTAACCTCAATTAATATAATATAATATATGGTAAAATGTATTTTATTCCTGTGATGTCAAAGCTGAATTTTCAGCATTATTACTCAGTGTCACATGATCCTTCAGAAGTCATTCTAAAATGATGATTCACTGCTGCATATTATAATGATTTCTGAAGGATCATGTGACACTGAAAATTCAGCTTTTGACATCACAGAAATAAATTTCATAGATAACATGTACTTTTAATTGTAAATATATTTCACATTATTACTATTTTTACTGTAATTTTGACCCAATAAACGAAGACAAATAAACTTCTTTCTAAAACATTAAAAAGTCTTAATCATTCCAAACTTTTGACCAGTAGTGTGGACTTTTTGTTTTTGTTCATGGAATGTAGAAAATGCAAGTTGTTTGTTTCAATACTTATGATTGTGTTGTGGCAGCAACAAAGAAAGAACAATAAAACCCTACATTCATTAAATGTTTTGGCACACTGAATCGAAAGAAAAGAAAAGCGAATAACTTCCTTCTACAGGCCCATTGTGTTTGTGTATGCAACATTGGGGTGTGTCCAGTCTCTCTTATTGATAGAAACCCATGAGACCGGCACTTCAATCAACGCCCTCATTCAGCCTAAAACCTGAAGAGTCACTGACCGTATCCATACACGTTCCTCCAAAAGGATCATTTGCTGAATCAAGGAGAAAATGTTCCACTTCATCTTGTTTGTTGGATTTCTGTGTTTTTCTGTGGGAGAGTCGACCACTACTGGTAAGTGACTGATCAAACTCTTACTCTTCTCGAAATTACAAAAATACTGGAGAATTACTCAGACATTCAGGTCATTTTGCTAGCAAAGTCATTACCCTTTCAACAGGCTTACTGATTCAGTTCACGAAAGTTTTATGATAAATATGAAATATTGCCCTTTTCATTGATATATTCACTCAAAAAACCTGTTCTGTTTGATTAATGTTGGTTATTGTGTGTTTAATGGTACTCACAGATGCTCCTACAACCATTGAATTGACAACAGAAACAACGGAAAGCACGACAATGACTTCTGCGCCATCAACACAGCAGCCTGGTACAATGCCATATTTTGCTAGCCTCGTTTGCTTAATATAACAAACAATCTACATTGTGTCAGTTGACTCAGCTGTGGGTTTCACATAAACTTGTTAATAGTGAACTTTAGTTTAAAGGGATAGTTCAACAAGAAAAAAAGTCTGTCATTTACTCACTGTGGGAAATGGTAAAAACTGACCTTGAAACAAAGTCATACAGATTTGGAAGGTGTCCATTAAGGTGACTAAATTATGATAGAACTTTTATTTTTTTTTGGGGGGGGGGGGTGAAATATTGCTTTATTGCAGTTTGAAGATTAGTTACATTTGTGATATAAGATGTTGTCAATTTTCTCGTTTATAGACCCTTCAATAATTACTGGTTTGAGGATAGCTGTCAAATCATTGATTGACCTGGCCAGCAGTAACCCTTCACCTGAGATGGAGCTCATTGTTCGTCAGGTAATTCTTTAGTCTCTTCATTTTTATAAAAGTATATCCTATAGAGTAAAGCAATAAGTCAATAAGTAATAACAGTAGTTCTAAATTCACTGTAAAACATGGCTTCAAGGGGTTGGTATGCAGTTGGTATTTTTATTTTTGTTCATCCAAAATGGATGTAACAGCTTGAAAATTCTCTACATGGGCAGGAATGAAACACTCCTTTCTGCTGATTGGTCAACAGGGGTGCATATTTGACATAAATATGGAGTTAATATTGTGCCATAATTAAACAAATCCAGCATTTTGCAAACAAACTCGATCTCGCTTTTCAAAAGAAACCTCGACTCGCAAACAAACAGAAAGCAATGTGCAAGTATAAACGTCAATTTGAGCGGAAATGCAGTGGAGTAACAAATATGTATTGTGTTTTACAAATATAAATAAATTAGCTTAGATACTATTTCACAAATAAATACAAACCATCCTACAAATTGCATGTAACCTTTGAACAAATACCAAATCTAGTCCATACAAATGCAGGCCTGTTATGATTGTGAGACACATAGCTTTTTATGAGATCTCTCGGCTCGATTTTCTCACAAATGCAGTTGAGCAACTTCCTCTTCTAAAACAGTAGATGGCGCTAAGATAGAGGATGAATAGACCACTTTTGCACCGACGTCACAGTTACGAAACCGAGGCAAAACAAAAGAACTACTGGAGGCGGCTAATACAAACCAGCACAGATTCGGCTACATAATAAGGAGGTTAAATTATTATTATTATTAATTATCATCTTGTGTTGTTCGGTGCACGAATCAATGAAAAATGAATATGCTGTATCTGTATTTTTTATTTCTAGAAAATATTCACATCATGAAAATTGCACCGTAATGTCACTCTATACATTGTCGTCTCCTTTGCACTGGCTACTCAGAGCTGCAGATCGTACCACACAAGTCTCGTACAGGACCATTCAGCACATAGTTATAGGCATCTAAAGATTTATATGCCCTCAGTTTCTCTTTATGTTCGGTTTCTCTATCGGATAGGTGTGGAAATCAGGCCACTCAACCGGAGGTAGTGTTGAGTGACCGTGTACGGATCAGCCAATCTGGTTCCGTCTGTTAAAATGAACTTGTGCAAATAACAATCGTGGTCCTGGACACTGAGTGACCTTGCACATTAAGATAAAATCGGATTTTCTCCTGTCATTGTTAAAAAACAAGCTAACAAAACCATGGACTGTAAAAAAATATGGACGTAGTATCCGTGACATCACCCGTAGGTTTCTGAAGAGCGTTTTTGAAGCCTAAAGTGGCCGTCGCCATCTTGGCAGCGCGTCACCTCTCGTCACTACTGGATAAAATGGCCAAAGAGGCAGCAAGTGGGTGGAGCTGAGGTGCTAATGCTATATGCTACTGGCCTCAGGCTAAAGTGACAGCTGATTGAAGAAGTAAAGCCAATAGGTAAAGTTCATATTTTTGCCTTTCGAAATATTATAATAGTTAAGACGTAACTAAAAGTGAGACTATTTACTTTACTTTTTTATCAATTTTATTAATCTCACAAGGGGCAATTAGTTAAGAGCAAGTATACAACAGTACATAACACAGATCACACACATTTCTCACAACATTCCACTAGTCAACTATGTATATCGTGATGCATTATTATTCTAGTTAAGAATGTATTATCATGCAGACACTTACTTACAATATTGCTCTGAGTTTATGCGTGTGACAGACTGTGACAGTGATTCATGCACAACATGTCAGTCAGCGGCATCGCACGTCAAGTTCATAAAGAGCTTTATTTAGTCCATCTGATTTTGGCCGTCTCTCAATTTCTCAGATGGGTCAAACCAAAGATATTACCTCAGAAGTTCAAGTAAATGCACTAGAAATCCGCGCTCATTCAAAGTGCATGGACGGAGAGAAAGCACTGAAATGATCAGAAATCCATTAGTGTATGTGAGGAAAACAACTGGAAAAACAGCGCTGGTTGTTCTCTCCATAATCGACAACGACAGAATCCAACGGCGAGCACGGGCGAAGGTATAATACGTGTATAAAATTGTGTGAAATAATCCCGAAAAAAGCACACAGCTGAGGGTGACGCTGACAGACAGCAGACAAACGACTAGCAGTGAAAGCGGCGGCAATCCACCTGTCACTCAAGTGGCCACGCCCTTAATTATGCAGAACTTTAAGGCTTAATATAATTTAAACGGATGAGTTGTCAAAAAATTCACCCCCCTCACAGTCGTCATGAAGGGCAAAATTAGCAATATAGACCAAAACAACTATTTGCCACCAGGCTGTAAACATGTTTTTTTTTCTGCTGTGAAGATTTTTAGATACAGATTTGACTCGCTTTTGCAGTCAGCCTCAAGCGGCCACTCGATAAATTGCAGTTTAATTCACTTCCGTGTTGGTTTCAAGAGAGAGGGACGGGGAGGTTGCCGCTTGAACAAAACTTGCAAACTAACATTAGTAAAGTGGCCAGAGGGATTGTTCTGCCTCCACCTAAGCCCCGCCCACAAAAAAGTCACCATATTTACTAACTGAAAAGAGGTCTATTTAGCGCTAGTCTCCCGGGACAAGCACTGATTTGAAACGTGTGCTGGCCTTTGCCTACAGCTGTGGGAAATGACAGGTGAACAGGTGTGTTTCTCTCTCACTTTATCTATAATAAAACTTTTTGAGGTTTTTTTGAAATCAATAGCACTTAGTAGCACTTCACTCTTAGCCTCAAGATGTTTGGTCTGGGAACTCATCATTGACAGGGCTCAATCCGAGGGGCGGGATAAACGGTTGTCTTTCAAATTCTCTCTGCACGCAATTGGATAGCGCTACAACCAATCAGAGCAACGAAGAAGTCCCATGCGTTCTCCCACCAGCGGAGATACCGTATCCAGCCGGCAAAACTCCGAACACATCTTTTTTTTTTTTTTTTTAAATGACTCAAGTGCCGTTTTTTCTTCTGGTTTCAAAGAAAAGCTTAAGTTCAAATCATCCAGAGTAGCGGTCAAAGCCGAATCGAAAGACATTCTTTGTTTTCAAGTAGCAGTGAACCATCGCAACTCTGTCTTTAAGCCGCCCGCCGACTCTATATAAAATGTGATTGGCCTGACCAGAGTTTGGTTTTTCCAGCTAAAACATCTATTGCTAGACCACACTGGCTGCAAAATAATTTTAGATTTTTAGGCTACTTCGGTCTCTCTCGGATAGGGGAATCTATAAGCTGAAACCTCTGCCATTTTACATTTTCTCTTCATCGGACGCATGCCAAATGACTAAATTAGTGAATATGTCTACACTGAATGGTTCGTTTTTAGATTTTAGAGTTTTCTTTTGCAAAGCAGATCGAGATTGTTTGCAAATGCTGGATTTGTTCAATTATGGCACAATATTAACTCCATACCATAAACTGTAGCTAATCAGCGAGCTCAAATCTACCGGAAGTCTGCTATGAGCGATTCTTTTAGCAGCCCAAGTGTGCTCCCCCCGCCTATACACGTCTATGCACGCCAATCTCTATGACAGTGTTTCCCAACCCTGTTCCTGGCGGCACACCAACACTGCGTGTATTCTTTGTCTCCCTTATCAAACACACCTGATTCAACCCATCAGCTCATAATCAGGTGGGTTAATGAGCTGATGGGTTGAATCGGGTGTGTTTGATTAGGGAGACAAAGAAAACACGCAGTGTTGGTGTGCCGCCAGGAACAGGGTTGGGAAACACTGCTCTATGAGACAGTCACAGTGGGCTAGCAATTAAGCAAACTGAACCTGAGTGAGATTCTTGTGTGAGATTTTAAATAATTACTTTTTTTTTACAGAGCACTGGTATCCTGCAGTTTGTATTGTGTTTGGGTGGTTATTAATAATAATAATAATAATAATGATGATGATGATTTTTATATAGGCCTAGCGCTTTTCCAACACCCAAGGTTGCTTTACAAAGATAGGTTTAGGCAGTGGTTCTCAAACTGTGGTACGTGAAGAGAAATATTCCATAGAAGAGTAATATTAAGAGAAAAAATAATTTTTTAAGAGATTTTGAAGAGCCACAACACTAAAAGACCTGATGGCTCCTATGGTTACCAGACTATTAAAACTGACTAAATATGCCACAGCCCCACTTAAGATATTTTTCACCAGCCGCCACAGTTGGTCAACCAAACATCAAACCGTGAAAGAAAGATAGCACATTTTAAAACAAAACATTTCACAAAACGACATTAATTAGTCACATCTCCTGGGCATTTAGAAGAGAACTGACTTTATAGCCTACATCAGCTAACAATCTCAGTTTTAATATTTTCCTATTTGTACTGTATAACTTTTCACTGTTTTAAGTGTTTGCACTGATATGAATAGGCTATTACATCAAATTCGGCCTCAATAAAGTTATATAATGCTCTCTGTCCTTTCAGATCGAAGGTTTCATTCCTTCTCAACACAGAGCAACGACGTCCATCACAGTGAGAAAAATCCAGAGACGCTACTAGAAACCCAATAATATTGTCAGCTATAGTGCTATAGTATTCAAATTGTTCGTAAGGTCAAGTTATAAGTATAGTTCTGTTATTTGTGTATATATCTTTTCAGAGCATTTAATTGTGTGTCATTTTATATACAGTAAAATATGCTGTTGTAAATCAAATGCCATTCAGCTCTGGACAGCAAATAAACAGTTTTGTTCCAGATAACAGATTTGATTTTTGTTTCATTGTCTATATTGTTGTTTGTTTATTAGATCTGTCTTATTTGATCATAATTTGGTTTCTATGTATGTCTCAGATCACATTTACATTACATTTACTGAGAAAACAAACTCGCCACCATGATGCTAAAGTGTTCTTTGTAGTTGCTAGGGTATTGCCTAGTTGCTAGGGTATTGTAGGTGGTAACTAGGGGGTTGTTTACAGGCCAAATCAAAATCCAACCTGCAAGTCCCCTATAAAACTTCCCTCCTACTCTGCAAGTATGGAATTGGAGACATTTCTTGAACCCGATGCACCTTACGATCATGTTGTAAAATATCAAATAAAATGACAATGGAGAAATTTGGAACAAAAACAATACTTTAAAAATTGTGAAATTCAACAACTCTTTTTATTGTTAATTTGCCGTTTTGTCTACACATCCCCAACACCCTAATTGGGCTCAGGTGCAAGACAACAAAAGTATAATAGAAAAAAGAAGCGTGATGTTGGCACACTGAATAAACAACTAAAAAAAACCCCCAACTTTTATTGAAAACGCAACGCTTCGGCCGTCAGGTATCATCAGGCACAATGATGGCACAATTATTTGCCTTAAAAGCAATAATACATTTTGCTGATCCTGTCAAGCATTAGTCACAATACATAACTATAGAACTGTATAAGAGAGAGATCGCAGAAATACTAAAAGCTGAAATACTTCACTTGGAGTATAAAGAGCAATTCATAATTGTTCCGTGGTCTTCGTCAGTGTATTAAATCATCTCAAAGACCGACAGATCTCATCAGTAGATGGTGCAGTTGGCGGTCGAGTACTCCAGACAGATCCATTCGTTGGTGTACATCTTATAGCCCTCAGCATCCACCAGCCCGCTGCCTGCAAATGCACACAAAATGCGTCATGACTGCACAAGAAAAAGATAGATTCATCAAAGCCATCATAGCATGAAGTCTCAGTCTCACCCTCCACGAGGTTGTAGAGGGTGCAATAGGTCGTGCCGTTGTCGTCCAGCCTGGCCCACGCTTTTGAGATGGCATATGCCTGTGACAGTGGCACAAAGAAAGGGAAGCCAAAAGTATGAAAATCCTTGAGAATGAATTGTTAGCTACTTTGTACCTCAGCAGTTTTCAAAAGGGAGATTTGTTACCACAACATATTTTCTTTTGTCAAATCAACTTTATAATAATTTATTTAGTTGAGATAACTAATTAATGAGTTTCTGATGGTTAAATTAATCTACTTCATTGTATTAACTCACTTTTTCCAGTTCAATTAACATAACATTTTAAGGCAACCCAGGTTACTTACTTTTTTAAGTTAAACCAACAATATTTTTTTTACAGTGTGATTGGCCATTGTGTTGACGCGCTCAGACATATATGTCTATGATTGGCCATTGTGTTGATGCGCTCAGACATATGTCTGTGATTGAACCAGAGGTGTTTAAGAATCTGTAGGGGAAATACTGGTATCGTCACATTTGAAACATCGCTACTTGAAAGTCGGTATGACAACACTAGGGTTTTATTGTGTTTTGTCAAATAAATTCTGCATTGAGAATTCAAAAAAGAAAAAGCTAATTACTTTTTACACACACAAAAAAGAGTTTTTTTGCTGGCTAAAGTACTTTAAATCTTGCAACAACTGTATAGATGTCTTTGTGCGAAAGCCAATTTGTTCTGGCACAAAATGACATGAATGTCATTGGGAATGTTGATTTCTTGAGTGACAAGTCCAGCAATACATATTTCTTGTTATAAATCCCACTATCTCCCATTTGTTCTTGATGTTCTGAAATAAAAAATTGGCAGCAGAGCATTTTACCGTCACTCTACAGACAGACTCTTCAGTTGCCACTAGGTGAAAGGTCAGGTCCTGCTTGCTGGTCCACTGTCTGGAGGTGTGTTTGGCTACGATGTGGAAAGGAGTGGCGGAAACCAGCTGAAGAAGACAACAGTTCACCAGATTTGTATATAGTTCTTGGTAAATATACTGTCAGACTCCTTGTGCATACACAAACCTCACTGGATTATTACAATAAATGGCAAAAAGATTAAAAAACAATTGGATGTTTTGTGCAAACACTTGAAACCTTTGCATACTCAACCTGTACATGTCAATACAAGTTTAATACTTAGGGTTAAATATAGCAAACAGATGCTCTTACTTCATACAGGCATCTCTGTCCAACAGTCATACAGCCAGACATGCCCCTCCACTCCTTGATCTGGTTCACCAGACTCATAAAAACGTCCTGGCATGGGATCCCGAAGAGCCTGGAGTAAAATCAGAGAGCTTTCAATGCAATGTCATGTGGCTCTATAGCTGGCGTGAAGTTGTAAATTGGATTGTGGATCTGGTGTGTGACTAAAAGGACAGAAAAAATTCAGACATACTATACGTGCATCATGCATATTAAATGATCTTTATGAAAGTGTAGTATGTGGAGGGTTAGCCACTGTGAAAAATTTTCATGGATGACAGAGATAAAAGATCAAAGCCTTGTGATGCTAGTCACAAGTTTATGATTTGTCTTGGATTTTTATGCAGCTCAATCATCACAAGATTGTGAAAAATACTTCCCTTGATCTGAACGGTAAAAGATTTGGCTACTTTTCCTAAGTTTGCCTCCTGAACACACACAATTTTTTTTTACTCAATTCCACAATGTTAAGTGGGTGAAAACAAAACTCCTTAATCTTGTATTTGGGTCAAAAATGGGCACCCATAGAAATGAATGGGAAAAACTGTAATTTAGAGCATTCGAAAATAAGCCAAAATAAGACACCAGGTGACAGCAAAGTCACTTTAACCTCTTTAGGTTTTACACTCTCAGAAAAAAAGGTACAAAAGCTGTCACTGGGGCGGTACCTTTTCAAAAGGTACACTTTTGTACCTAAAGGGTGCATATTGGTACCTTCATGGTACATATTTGTACCATTAAGGTATGCACCCTTTAGGGACAAAAGTGTACCTTTTGAAAAGTTACCGCCCCAGTGACAGCTTTTGTACCTTTTTTTTTTTTTTTTTTGAGAGTGTAGCTCTAAGAACTTATTGGAATGATATTTTAATGTAGTTAAACAAAAATAAAAAATAAAAGTAAGCATAATTTACATAGAAAATATGGTACTTTTTGAAGTAAATACCCCCAAAATAAATTTAAAAAAAACACCATAAATGGATAGACAAAACTTTATCGAAGACAGTGATATAACATTTATAATAAATAAAAATTAGGATCACACCTGAGTCCTCTGTGCCCACATTTGTCCACAATTACAGGATTAAGTGCTATAAGGTGAATAAGGTTTGAGGGTTAAACATTTTTTTGTTATTCCAAATATCAACAATGTAAAATTAACTGAAATCTGCAGAAAAATTATGTTGTAACTTTCTCGGACCTTTACTTAAACTTCATTTTAAACAACATCTCTCCTTTTATCATTAACCCTCCTTTTTCTTGTGAAATATTTTGCATGAAAAATGAGCTTGTGCATAAAATAAAATTAAAAAAAAATTATTGTAGATGTTTTGCTATATGGTGCAATGACGTTCATTCATTCTGAAGCATAAGTGTCCAAATACTTTGTTGTCACTGTATAAAATATCTATATATGCTGTAGTTAGTCAGTATAGCTTAGACTATACTTTAGACTCCAAAGTAACATTTTTCAATACAGAACAACATGATTGAAATACAACATAGTGTAAAATTCACCTCATAACAGCAGCCTCTGTGTACACTTAACATTAAATTTTTTCCCCTTCAAAATTCTTACTCTTGACTGAAAACATCATACAATTTTTTAAGATGTGAATCACAGCCCTAAAACTTTGCAAGTTGGAAAGGACAAAATATCCAGTGATATTTTAGTATTATTTACAAAAGTCAAATAATATTTTAATGAGCTTTGATTTTTATATTTAGATTTTTAGTTTGTTTTAGTAATTTTGTTTGTTGTCCTTGTTACAGTGTAATTATACAGTAGTACAATAGTAATATTAATTAATTTTAAAATTAAATATTGAGTAATATTAGTCAAAGGCGAGTTAAGAATGTGCTTTGGTTTATAGTTAGTTGTAATTCTGCATAATTTAGTGTTATTGTATATTAAGTACGTATATGCAAAGTGTAACAAGGACTAAAGTAGTGTTATCATTTAAAAATAATATATATATATTTATATATATTTCTACCAATAGTTTGAGATATTTAAGTACTTCATCTTAAACTTCGATTTTCTTTTAATATTTATATTTTATTTTATTTTAGTAATCAAAAACATTTTTAGTTAACAATAGTTATGCCCATTGTGATAGTATTGTACATTAATTAATGGTGTTACATTTATTAAGTGTTAGACTAGCACTGTTCCCCATGCATACTATGTACTTTTTATAGTAATTGGACACCCGATGGCGGGGTTCTAGCAGACCAATCACAGCGCTTGCGTCCGTGTAGAATTTTTGGAGAGGTGCACGTCGTCAGGGCCATAGGGTATCCGTGCCACACACAGCCTATATATATTATATTCCAGACATTAGAACAATAAAACATATTGAGAGCCAATCAGAATCCACCAGACTTGAAAGAGCTCGAGCATTTAAAGTGACAGACAACAAAACTGCTCGCACACTTAAAATAAACAGATCGTTTTGTCTGCAGGTGTGCTAATGCTAACATAGATGCTAATATAGACCTTTGACGGGTATGAAAGCGAGGCTGTGAGAGATAGATAGACTTAACGTGTTTTCAAAAGCAGTATGAAGCTCCTAGATTACTTATCATTTTCCACAGCTCATCTTATATGTTTTTTTTTTGTCTACTGAAATTCTTATGAAAAATATTTTGTAGTGTTTCGTCACCAGAACAATTCAAAAACACATTAAATAACAGTAACCCACTGAGGAGATGTACAGTATGTCTATCCCTCACATGCAGCCTCGCCTTCATTCCCTTTAAAAACCAAACATGGTGCTGCTGTGAATAAGGTCTATTGATAAAGTCTTCACTCTAGGTGTGAACGGGAGTGAACCTTACCATGTAACTGACCCACTAAGGAATGACCCACTCAGCTGAAACAGCAGCTGAAACAATCTTTCCAATATGTGTGCCCAAAGAATTTCTCCAGTCAAGCGGCATCTTACCATATGATTCTGCACTGAGCGTGGAGCGGTTCTCCAGTAGCCATCAGACTGAACCCCAGGGTCAGGGCGAGAGCCAGAATCAACGTTCTTGTTTGCATGGTGAAGATTTCTCCGAGGTCTGTGCGTCCTGGCGATGAACAGACAGAGACGTGCTTGAGTTTTATAGTGGGGTCTGATCAGAACTGTCATGTGGACTCAGATGGGAAGTGGAGCCACAGCATTGATTAGCAACGGCCACGTCTCGTGAGCTCCAAAACCTGAAGTGTTAAATGTGGGCCCTGTCTATTTAGAGATGCCATAAATGTGTTAGTCTGTTGTAAGTCAGCTGATCTGTGTTTGACACAGACGTGCTCTGATCGAGTGTGTTTAAAGGCTGTTTAGTAATATGTGTAACTTCTGAGGGATGATATGCATTTTATGCTGTACACAAACAGCCTTTCATATCTATAACTATTTGAAACAGTAAGATACTCATATTTCAAAAAGATTCATAAGCTTGGTGTAGACAGCAACATCAAATGTCTGAATACATTTACAGCTCATATTTGATACTGTTCAAATGTTTGTCTTGGGTAAGTTTTTATTTGTAAAAAGTTAATACTTTTATTCATCAAGGATGCATGAATTGATCTAAAGTGACATTAAAAGCATGTATAATGTAACAAAAGATTTCTATTTTAAGTTAATTCTGTTTTTTTATTTTATATTCTGTTGTAAAAAATTCTCATGGTATCTACAAACATCTAAAGTGGCACAATTGATTTCAACATGGATGATGATAATAATAATAAATGTTTATTTAGCAGAAAATTGTCATATTAGAATGATTTCTGAATGATCATGTGACACTGAAGACTGGAGTAATGATTTTTTTTTTTTTTAAAGACTGAAACGTTTTTTGTGACCCATGACCCTGTTCAGCAATGCCGGTCCAACGGTTGTTCTTCCTTGCACCACTTTTGGTAGACCAACCACTACATACACTCTAAAAAAAATGCTTGGTTGTTTCAACCCATGTTTGGGCAGAAATGAAGAAACCCCAAACCTAATTGTTGGTTACAATTTTATTACCTTTTTAAACCCAACTGAGTGGTTAGTAATAGTATTAGTGCTATGCTAATTATTTCCCATCTTCTTCTACACCAGATTTCTGCTGTAATCTCGGGACGCTAGTTCTGTGGTAAATGGCGTTCGTCAGCTCCAGTTTGTATCTCACAGAGACTTCAGATGCCCCAACACCTACTAAACACTGATGAGACGACTAAACGCCTGTGATGTGTTATGCCCCAAATTAATAGTTTTTCTTTGTACATTTCTTAAATGCACTTTCAGTAAAGCTGCTTTGAAACGATATGTATTGTGAAAAGCGCTATACAAATAAATTTGAATTGAATTTTCTCACAGTGTCAGAAATGGATGATCTTCATCTTAAGTGTGTTTGCTGACTAGCCAATTACAATGCAACATGAAATGGCTATACAACTTAAAGCAACTTACCTCAAGCTCCATTAGCAATATTGACATGCCAAGTTGGCCTCTTTTCCCTAACTATGACCCAGTCCATTTTCTGCTCTTTCGCTTCCTCTTTTTTTCAAAGTGCGATTTATTGCTCTATTTGTTGACCATGCTGATGATGTTTTAGTCTAAATTAAAGGGACACCAGGCAGGGTGTTTTTGTCAAACAGCGACCCCTAGGGTAACTGTGGAGTACTTGTTTTTAACGTTACTGTCGTAAATACCACTCGCGGACAGCTTGACGTGTTACATTAGTATACAATAGTACATTGTGTTTAATTTGTCGTTTAATGAGATCTAATCTATGTTGTTAGTGGTGAGAATTTTCATGTGAATAAATACATATCCCAATGAACTTTAATGGTCCAGAGGAAGAACTTTTGCCATGTGTGTACCTAATCCCTACTAATTTTCCTCATCAAAACCGATTGCTGTATTTCAAGCAGGGACGTGTTTTTTGTGCATTGGGTTTTGTGATTTCACTGTAATGAGTCTCTCAAGCCACCTTTCCACTGCACACGACAAACGACCGCCGTCGGACCGGAAGTCATTCATTTCCAATGGAGAGTCGTACGGGAGCTGCGGGGAGTTCCGATCATATGATATGCGTATGCGGAAAATTTGGATCCGTTTTGAGCTTTGGATCTGTTGAAATATCTGAACTTCTGCGGCTAGACCGTATGCGACCGGCCAAAAACTATGAGTGCGAGGCTAGAATTACCAAAATTTGAATAGTTCAGATGCAAAAGCCTCTAAATGCCATTTGAAATTTTCTTCTTTAATGATGATTTTTGTCGAACTTGTATATTTAAGTTCAGTGATTTCACTTAAATAACAATTAATATGTAATTATCATTGCCATTTAAGTGAAATCATTGAACTTAAATATACAAGCTTGACAAAAATCATCATTAAAGAAGAAAATTTCAAATGGCATTTAGAGGCTTTTGCATCTGAACTCTTCATTTTAACTCTTTAATGTTTTTTCTGTAAACGCTCGCTCTGTAAAATGTTGGTTATAATTAACTACAGCAGAAAAAAATATTTTATAACTATTAAACCAATATTTATACTACTATATTTTTTATTTGAGATGAATTGAGGGTCATTTGTTTTGTGTAGATATATTCATGCATGCATTACATTTATTAAAATCATTAATTTTACCATTGTGAATATCCTAGGGTAACGGTTGCTTCACGACCAATTTCAAAGTTCCGTGCGACTGACACTAGGGGCGAAATGCAACAATCGTATGCGAATGTCGTGTGCAGTGGAAAGGCGGCTTCAGTCCCCGCAACGGATTGAGAGCGCGTCCGTTTGAAGACAGTGCGCGTCACAACAGAACACTGAATCCACTGAAACTGATCGCAGCGGCAACGCACTTTGGTCACTTGATTTCAAAAACACACTTCGGATCGCCTCTTATTTAACAAACGAACTAAATGAATGCTCAACTAGAGTTACCTGGAGATGTTTTATTTGTTTGTAATGGTATATCCGTGCTGCGAGATGTTTCAATATCACACCAGCAAATTACGGCTATACTCGTGTCTGACTCCTCCCTCGGTCAGTCTGCTGTTTCCTCTTTCTCTGTTCCTCCGACAATGCTTTCCTAGCTTTGTGTATCTTATATGCCGGCTCAGCCATGACGATAGTGTGACAAACTCCATCCCTCTCGACCTTGTTCCTGGATATGTGCAGTGTTGCCGCAAAGGAATACGTTACATCGCGAGAGCTGATATCACGCGATACTTCCTGACGCTGAGGCCGGCGGCTCGCCGCACCGAAGTTGCAAGTTAGATTTTTCCACTCACAGGCACCAGGGGGGTCGAGACGCCCACCATTCAACCTAAAAGCAGTCACATAACCATTTCAATAACTCTGAAGCTGTTAAATTAAGCCAAAATAACTGCATAGCATCCCTTTAACTTGCATTGTAGCCTACAATTCAATAGGTGTCATCGTCGCACAGCCTTCATAAATACCGTACCCAAGTTTATTAGATTTGTAATGATTTTATGGGATTGGCAAAGCCTAGGCATAAGACAAGTCAACGACAAAATGTGTTGTGTTGGCTAATCAGTGCAAATTCTGAATTCAGCAGTATAAAACAGTCACTGTGAGGGGGATTTTTCCACATTATCACATCTGTGATTAAAATGACAAAACTGTTTGAAATTATCTTGAGGTGAAATTCTAAAGGCATTGAAAAGCGTGGATAATCTAAATGGATGAAAGTCGAACTTGCACTGACAGAAGTGTGAGACAGATGGAAGTGAGACAATTTATTAAAAGGTTTGGATTGTCTCATATTCTGTATTGTGTGCGTCAGAGGCTAAACTCATCTCTCACAATCACCACCCTGACATCTGACACTGGAGCTCCCGTGCTGCCATGGTTTTCTCTATTTTTAGCTTTAGCCATCTGGAAAATTCACAAAGTCATGGTGTGTCGAGCACAACGTTTTCAAAATCATCCTGACATTACAACATTTCAGGTTTCAAATGAAACCTGTAATGCAGAAAAGCAGATGAAAGCTGATCGTGAGCTCATAAATTACGCGAAACCTCAACCTCAGGACATGTTCAGTCTTGTCTAAGTGATACTTCCAAGGGACATCAAATACAGACAGTGTAGTTATCAAAAGCGCACTGAAATCAAATGGAGAAAATCATTTGAAAATTCTTCCGTTTTGTACGCAAAGTAATGTGCGTTTTTATTTAAAGAAAGTCCCACCAGTCTGTCGTCTCAAAAGTTTAGGTAAGTTAACTATCCATTTGTCCAGTTTGTCTGCATATTCAAGCTCTTTCTCCTATTTTTCTGTTCAAGACTCAAATCAAAAGCAGTTCCAATGTCTCCCAGTATCAGGCACAATCCTCTTCAGTCAGCGAGGAGCTTCACTCAGACCTTGACAGAATGGCAGACATAATTCATTTTGATTCGCAGTTATTAGTGATCCTTGAAGAAACACTGAAATAGAATAAATCACACAGTATTGTGCTTTTCAGTTACACCGAGCAAAAGAGATATCTCTGAGATATCGATGGAATTTGATCTCTATGAGTACTAGAAGTTTTATAAATCCATGAAGTATTTGCTTTTGACAAATCGTTTTTTTCTCCCTGTGATGCAGAGAATGAATCCATGCTCCAGGCACATCCTCTTGAGATACAGTTATTGAGTCTTCGGTTCTGCCAACTTCTCTGGCTCCATATCCAAGTCGGTTAAGCAGCAGTAGCACATGATCTGAGCATACTTGGTGAACGAATCTGTCACAGAGAGAGAAGAAAGAGAGAGAAACACGTTAGTGGGGATATATTCACATAATAACAGTAAACATGATATGTCAGTCACATAGCCTTACTTCTTTCAGAGAATGGTTTTCATTTAAATAATATTCACACAAAAATGTATATCAATTAAGCAGAACAATGAACTTGCATGAACAATAAGTCACATGTTTGCTGTGGTGAAGCAGTGGCTGCTCTGGTTGTAAATCGTTTTACCACATGACTATATAAACAGTACAACACTGTAAAAGAGCTAGCATGTTTGCTTTTACTGCTTCTTTGTATTCTAGTTACCTAAACTAAACTAAGCACTTTGTGTAAGATGTATTTGCAGAAAAGTATTTGTCTTTCTCTGATCTGAGCTTTTATCATAGTAAAAAAAAGAAAAAAAGCTGTGCTGCACTTTGTAGGCTTGCTTGTTAAAATCAAAATATTAAAGGAGTAGTTCACTTTTGAAAAAACTTTTGCTGATAATTTACTCAATGTCATCCATGTCTTTCTTTCTTCAGTCAAAAAGAAATTAAGGGATTCAAGAAATTCAAGGTCCAAAAGACACTTTCAGTACAAATTGCAAGGCGAGCATTTGAGCTTATAAAACTTAAACTTTGTTATTTATTTATTAAATGAGTGATCGTTTCAGTCGTCTGGAATCGTTTAAAGCCCTTTAAACAGAATGCACTGAAAGTGTCATTTGGACCTTGAATCCTTTGGTTCCCATTGAAGTCCATTATATGGAGAAAATCCTGGAATGTTTTCATCAAAAACCTTAATTTCTTTTCGACTGAAGAAAGAATGACATGGACATCTTGGATGACATGGGGGTGAGTAAATTATCAGCAAAAGTTTTTATCAAAAGTGAACTACTCTTTTAAGGAAGGTCATTTTAAAACTATCAATGAATTTAGTTTTCAAACAATTATTCGAACACATAGGAATAATTGTTTTTTGTTACCAACATGTGACGAATGTCTGGACATCCTAAGACTTACCCACGTAGTTATCCTGCTTTAAAACAGTGCTTGCTTATTGAGAGCATTTTGAAATTTGTGATGACAATGAATACAACTACATGTACTCTTGACCCCATCCCAACATTTAGTCTTGAAGGGTGTCTATAATAAACCCCTCCTTAACTAATATTTTTCCAAAAGCCCTTAAGTTTGCAGATATTACACCAGTCATTAAAAAGCCTGGAAGTGATGAGTCTGACCTATCAAATTACAAGCCTCTTTTAAATCTTAATTTTCTCGCTAAGGTTTTGAAACGTGTCGTTGTGGCACAACTACTTTCACACTTGTAATTCAACAAGCTTTTTGAACCTTTTCAATCTGGGTTTAGAAAGAGACCCAGTAGGTTTGAGTTATGAATGACCTGCTTGTCTCAACTGAATTTGAAGCCTCTATCTTGGTGTTGTCAGACTGAATTCAGCATGTGACACGTTGTAGCCACTCCATTCTGCTCAATAAGCTTGAGAATTGGTTTGGTATCTCTGGTGTGCTTAAATGGTTAAAATTCCACTTTACTAATCATCCTTGGTTTGTTCTCTTGGGAAGCAACAAATCTTACATTGGACTGATCTGTCATGGTGTTCCACAGGGACCTGTCTCAGGTCCTTTATATGCTTCAGCTGGGGCAAATCATTAGAAAATAATACTTAGGTTTTCCTCGAGAGATATCATGGCTTGCAAACGAGCGAAGCATGGCAGTTGCTCAGTGTTCGGATGTACAAATGAACACAAAAGTATTTTTTAGTTCCTTCATCCGAGCCTTTGAAGAAACAATGAGTTCATTTTTTTCTCTGGAAATGCGCCGACTCAACTCCCAAAGTTTTCTTTGGTCCAAACATTTCACAGACGACTTTTTCCTCAACTCGATGAACGAGCTACCCAGCAACAATTTCTGATGTAGCCTAATTGTTCAAGTTCAGACAGGTAAGTTAATCTTTGTCTCAAAATCGTTCGATACTGTTTATGCACCTGTAAGTCAAGCCAGTGACTAAAATATCAACTTCACATTGTTTCTTTTAGTAGGATGAAAATAATATTATTTCAATTGTGAACAAATTATACAGAAAGCGATCAAAGAACAATCTTTCCACACAGCGCGAGTTTATCTGAACAACTCGTTATGAAATCAATGCGTTACACTGTACAACAAAGCTCTTACTGTATGTACATCATCGTGTTTGCATTGGTGAAAGCATTAGAGAGAGCAGAAACGGCGTTGCAATAAGATCTTCATTCTTTCGATCGACAGACTGTCCTCTGCTGCTCAATGCTCATCACAGCAACATTTTATGCAACGCATTCTCACCCCAAGGCGTCACCTTTGACCATGCTTCAATATTTGACGTTTTAGGCGCCCTTTAGCGTCACTTACATGACGCGATCCTAGGGCGTCATCTAACTGACGCTAAAGGGCGCCTAAAGCGTCAGATATTGAAGCATGTCCAAATGCTTCCCAAGGCGTCAGTTAAGTGACGCCTTGGGGGTGAGAATGGGCTGTTGTATGTGATGGGAATCTAAATACTTCAAAAACTTCTCACGATTCTGTAATATTGATAGCTGTAATAGTAAATCCTATAATAGCTGTAGTAAAAGTATTCGAGAGAGTTTTACATGTAATATGTAGCTATTTTATATGCAAGCATGTCAGCCAATCACAGCAGTGGGCGGTTACAATGAACCCCACAGCAGACACGCCCCTTCAAACAGAGCGTTCAAAGCAGAGGCTAAAATCAGGCTAGGAAAAATGCCTTTTATTTCTAAATTATGACTATTTTTGATCTAAAAAACATACTAACATTATAAAATAATAAAATAACCCCATGTCAGGGGACCTTTAACAGTAATTTACGCATAATTACATGCAACTATACCCTGGCCTAAACCAAATCCTAATCCTAACTCTTTAAGTACATGTAGTTAAATACTATTCCACAGTACTTAACTATGTAAATAGACTGTAACAAGGATACCTTATTACTTTTTATCCCCTCATGTGAATCAATGTGTAATATGATTATCCTCACCATTGAGTTTACTGATCCATTTTGGCCTTTTCTCTGTGGGCAAGTAGATACACAGGTAATAAACAGGCACTCCAGACAGTGCGATGGAAACTCCTATGAGGGAGTTAATGGTGTCGCTGTACAGGGGCACAATCACGAGGAACACACTGCACAGGCAGTAGACGAAGGGAAAGAACAATGAGAGCTAATGAAGAAAACAAAACAGTCAACAAACACCGAATAAGACATGGGGTTTTATTCAGACAAATAAGCAGAGGTGAATGCTGGAGCGCTGTATGGATCTAGTTACCTTGACCGGTCTGTGTCTGTCAGGCTGAGTGAAGCGCAGGTAAATGAGTCCGGCCACGGACAGACCCACATACAGCCAGTAACTGAAGCTGAAGTAGTTGATGAGTTGAAACACATCCTCCACACACAGGAAGATCAGACCCATCACGCCCTACAAACACCCATAAATCCAATGCTTAACATTGCCTATTTAGCAAGACGACTGCCACATTGGTCAGCGCAACATGCACTTTCAAACATTTAACAGCAGAAAAATGATTGTTTAATTATAAAGGCATTAGAAAAAAATCACTAGGGGTGTCGACTTGTGTTGTTTCAGTGTGCAAGTGGTCAACCATTGAAAATATTAAAAAAAAAAAAACAACATTTGCGAAGTTTTCGAAGTCACTAAAGTCAAATCACTAGACCCTCTTATTCTTGAACCCCTCTCTTGAAGCACCCATCACATAGAGACCGCGATAAAAGCACTTTCCAATAGATAAAGTCCTATCTATTGGTCCTACCCCCCCCCCCAAATATACTGTACATCCAATTACATAAGGTCAATGGGTCGTAAACACAATTTCATGTGGACTTTACCAACTGATTATAATGTTGATTATCATGGATAATCTGGTCCAGATAATGTACTGATACTTGGAGAAAAAGGGAAGAGACTCACATTAAAGAGGAGTGCAGGTACGGGAGTGTAGCGCTCAGCGTGGATCAGACTTAAGCTGATGGGAAGGTGGCCTTCTCTCGCCCCCACAAAAAACAATCTAACACAAAGGAACGCAACATCTACTATACGCATTATTATTACTTGAAAGTCATTGGAACTGAAGTTTTACCTGGAGGCGGCAATGATGGAGGCATTGAGTCCTCCATAGCAAGACATGGCCACAGCAATGGGAACGATCCAGCTAACGGGACCTAGCACCTGATTCCCAAATGTCTACAGATGGGGACACAAACTAGATGGTTTAATCCAATGATGGTGTAATTAATACATTAAACCCATAAAGACTAAAGATCACATATATGATACTCTGAAAGATCCTTACTACAGCCACTGCATCACTACCCATGAAAGATGGCATGTCCAGAACTACGTAGTAGGCGATGTTGGTCAGCAGGTAGATGATGGTCACTATTGGCATGGAGACGGCTATAGCGATGGGAAGGTTCCTATGAATAAACAAGGAGAAAGATTAAACACTTGATATACTTCAAACTAAATCGAAGAACGAACTGATGTGACGTCATTTCGAACAAAATCAGGTTGAAACGAAGTTCGTTTAGGGAGTTTGAAACAGATTGCCAAAGGGAATTTTCCTGAAATGTTTGTTCTGGCTAGTAAACACTTTCAAACTCCCATTGGTCCATGGCGATGACGTAATAGATAGGTGTGCGAAGAACCTCCGCCTTCTTTCATGTGAAAATATTTTCTGGTTCATTTGGCCTGTCCAGCCGGTCGTGTTTAATTTGTTAAATCTGCTTGATTTTAAGCCATCTATTGTATAAATAAACATGACGTGACTTTACTGGAGTGCCGTAGAGATCGTGCAAACATCGCCACGTTGATCGCCTATGATTATATGATTTTCTAAAATGCTTGCTGTTTTCTTAATTTTGTTTTGTTTATTTTGTCATTGAGAGGAAGGCGCACAACACATTTACTTATTTATCTAACCGTTGCTCTCAGCTGGGTGGGCGGCGTCAGATGTTTGATAACAGTATATCACTGGTCACGCATTTCGAACTTGGTTTTACCCCTAAACGAATAGCGAAAAAGAACTTCACTGTGAGTATTTTGGGGCCTTTAGGATGAATAACATTATTAGGGACAGGATGTGTTCTTTTTTTTATGTTGTAGATAGGTGTGCGAAGAAGGACGCGAGTTCAAGAGATTTCCACGACGCATGCGCGAGAACTGCAGTTCAGTTCTCGCGCATGCGTCGTGGAAATCTCTTTAAACTTTCGTCTCAGGCCCAGAAGGAAGGAACGGAATAGTCGAATGAAGTCGTTATTTTTGCTGTTTTTTTTTTCTCGCACAAAAGTAGTCTCGTCGCTTGATAAACTTAAAGTTGAGCCACTGTAGTCACATGGAATATTTAAACATTTTCTTTGATGACTTTCTGGGCCGTCAAGTTTCAATCCCTTAGGGTGCCTATGTACAGTAGCAGTGATCCACCTCTCAAATTTAATAAAAAATATCTTCATTTGTGCTCCGAAGACGGACGAAGGTCTTACGGGGTTGGTACAGCATGGGGGTGAGTAATTAATGACTTAATTTTTAATTTTTGGGTGAACTAACCCTTTAAAACTCATCTTTGATCATCAAAATGACATATTTAAACTTTACTTCCGTGAAAAAAAAGTTCATCATGCCTTAAAACAATGTAACTCTACACCCTTGCCTCATTTAGTATACACGTTTCTATGAATATAAGAAAATTAGCCCCGCCTCCACACACTCAAACCAGCTCAAAGATCCACTCGTTGAAGTGATTGGTTAAGGTAGTTTGAGACATCAGAAATGCCAGCGATTTTCAAACCGTGTTTTTGAAACTGTCTTTGGTTCTCTGCAGAAAA
>NW_024121954.1:1094245-1206049 GCF_016745375.1 Pimephales promelas | reverse complement strand
GAGAAACTCGACAAAGTGAAGTCTCTTGCAAAGAGCAGAGACTGAACTGAAAGAGACTCAAAAGCCACGGCCTGCGCAGAGGCCCGTGCGACCACCCACAAGCTCGTTCAGCAGAGACAAGATCTCGAACACGAACTTGACCCACAGAGTTGCAACACTCTGATAGACTGCAGCATGACTGGAAAGGGGAGGACACACACCACAAGCTTCCCCTGACCAGTCTGCACATTTCAGCCAATGCACGAGAGCTGAAAAAGGGGGGTGGAAAAGCCCGCCTTCCACAACATCTCTGACAATCTACAAGACGGTGACCTTTCACCTGCTGTCTCCAACTGGTGAACGCGACACCGACACCCAGCAAGACAGACCCCGGAGGGCCTGTACCATCACCACCGGCTCCGAACGAGTTTTCTGTGGAACATATAACG
Organism: Pimephales promelas; assembly: GCF_016745375.1. Next base: position 1,205,621 of record NW_024121954.1, on the reverse strand, counting down.
AACATGTAACTGAGGAGGACGCCAGTTTCAAGAAACTTTCCCTCCAAAAACCCGTCAGTCACCATAGTTCTCTCGGCCCACACCATGCCACTCAACGAGGCGTGAAGGCCCCAGTAAAAATTCCTCAAACCCCAAATTATTCTGAACTGCAGAACCAGAAGACACACAGCACGAACACCGTGCAAGACTCTGCGTTTGTAGAATTAGAATTTTACTAAGTTAAAGGAATCTGAGATAGGCATGTAAGCCTCAACGGCCGACGGACTATGCACGACTCTTTTGAAACAGACAGTTTCTAGATGTTGTTTAAATCAGCACCGTTAAACATTAGTTCCATGACAGTGAAGAGTTACAGAAAACACCAACTCCGAACAGGGCATACAGTACGTTACCCTGACGACAGAGTGTAGTAAAATCACCCGAGTTTTAACTATTGTTAACCTACAGGCGTGCACTCGATCATCGCGACCCAACTAAGACGCAACGTGCAACACGCATCTTGATCGCTGGCTTATCTAAATGCAGATAAAACAAATAGCTGGAATTGACATCTCTACTTTAAAAAAAAAACAGCCTTAGAGTCCCAACTGATATCAAGAACGTCAGCATTAAAGCGTAAGTCTGTGTAACAAAGGTATCACCTCAGCAGCTTGTAATCTGTACCGATATCTATTCTGCTTTGGTTAAAAAGAAATCCAAATCGCGGTATGACTAAACCTGTTCCTGACGAAGGAAGCCCAGGACAGAGTTATATGTAGGTAGACCTGGGAGACGCTCCCCCTTTCTACAAAGTAAAGGCCTTAATGTTATTGTTAGATTGATGTAATTCACCTAAATTTTAGCTGCATCGACAAGCAGAAAGCCACTAAACGATCAAAACAAGTTACTCGCGGAAGAGCTAACACTCATGCATGAGAGAGACGTACCTATATATGCTTAGACGAGCTTTGACTCAGCAGCAAACCTATTTCCTTACTCTGTAAACAAATAGAACAAGACAAGCTTTGACTTGCAGCAAATCTATTTCCTTACTTTGTAAACAATAGAAGACGTGTAAAGTAAAGAACAGAGTTCCATGAGAAAATCAGCAAATGCCAAAACACATTTGCGTTTTACTGAATGCAACCAAAGTTCTTGAAAATCATAAAGTATAGGCGCCTCCTTTTAACCCATTAAAACGTGCATGATTCATGTAAAATATACAGACATTTCAGATACTGTTGAATTGCTCTGACACGCTCTGGTTCCCATGACAAAAACTTGTCACAGGAAGTGTCACCTTGTAATGTCACTTTTGTAAACAAACCAGCCTGGGTGGCTAAGCTAACCTAGCCTAGCGACACTCTCTGGTTCCCATGACAACAACTTGTCACAGGAAGTGTTACCTTGTAATGTCACTTTTGTAAACAAACCAGCTTGGGTGGCTAGCCTAGCATCAAGTTAACTTAGGCTAAGCTAAACTAACCCAGCACTAAGCTAACTTAGGCTAAGCTAACCTAGCTTAGCATCAAGCTATTAGGCTAAGCTGAATAACCTCCACAGTTAACAGTTAGCATCATTTACGTGAACCCTTACCACCGCTCGTGTTCCACAGTGCAAAGTATTCTAGAATACTTTCTCAACACCAGTTAGGGTTTTAAATTACTCACTTTCCATGTTTACCATTCTTATTAGCTAAAGTTTACCTTCACAGGGTTAGGAATACTCCTTGCTAACCGTTAAGGGCGAACTTCGCAGATGCCTTGTTAATTAAACTTAAGTTTAACTACATGAAAACTGCGTGACTAACTACAGAATAACGCGTGTAACCGTAGGAATTTTCATCGGCATGTTGACTAAAGCTTTGGAGGGACACACAATGTGGTTTTGAACACCCAACCGCTACAACCCACTATAGTGTTGATCAAAGCAAATCCAAAGTTTAGTCACTAATGCCACTGAACACTCTTGACCTCAGATCATTCCCGTGTTTTGATCACTTTATTTCCTTTTGCTTTAATTTTAATTTTATTTTGCCTCATTGATTATTTCATTCCTTCGACCTTGATGATAATAGCAAGCAGCTATTCCCTTAGGTCATCTATATGATTTAATTTCATTTCCTCTCTTGTCCAAGTGTGGTTCTATTCCCAATAGGGCCCAGAAAGGAAACAGAGACCCCTTATTTGTTATTTTGGCTTAGTTTCAACCAATGCACTCGTTCGTGACCCTGCAACGCAAGTAATTTCAACAATTTACTAGGGCACTACTAGAGTCCTGAGGGTCGATAATAAGCAGAATTTAAATAAGAAAGCGGTCCTTTTCCTATTATTGTTCACTTCGTCGAGCCATAGTGGACCACCAGCTAAGTCCAGAGAAATAATTTAGTCATAAGGACCACCTTATGTTATTTATTTCATCTCGGATATGTCCTTTCCAGGAAATACGCTCGGAACCACACAAGACTTAGCCCTAACATGCACAGCTAAGATAAGGACACAAGAGACACTTAGCTTTATGCTAAACACTTAACTAACTTATTAAGCAGTAGTTCTGAACTTTTAGGGCCATGCATTAGTCACTCACAACAAGTGTGCCAGAATGCCACAGAGCCCCTGCTTAAACCGACCTCAACCTGCCAAGGAACCACTGCCCCAAACCACGGCATGGCTCCAAAAAGGATGCAACAAAGCTAACCAGAAAGGGCCCAAGATTCACTCAGGACCCTGCATCTACCCACGACATGCAGACAAGACTTTCACTTGCAAACTGTCTAACCAACATGACTGCATGAAACAGATTCTGCTTGATATGGATTACGTCCAGTCGCGAGGTGCACAGCTTCCTAGATCGTCAAACAGAGACTGTCAAAATGGACTACCAGCTGTTGCAATCAGCTTTGATCGCTTAACTCCCTGATCCAGAATCAGACCAAGGGTTATCACCACGGTGGACATCAAGTAAGACCGACTTGAAACTACACCGACTTCGGCAAGCCTACTTCCAGAAGCAAACCATCAGGTATTAAAAGGATACCAGTTTCAGAACTTTGTTCCCTTAAAACCTGCATCCCACAGTGAGTTAGTCGATAAGCACCCTGGCCTGTGCTTGTAGCCTGTCTACCTCAGCTACGAGACTGGGCCCGCAAAGCTCACATTAAGCAAAGGCTTTGTCCGAAAAGACTGTGTAAAAACCCTCAGACTAACCTGTCTCTGAGCACGACTCAGAGCTGCCCCTAGAAGGCACCCCATACATCACAAACACCTTCACTGAGAGTTAAACCGTTCCAGGCCAGCAGAGGGCAACACAACAGTCATGGTGCTCATCTAACGCCCCAGAGCAAGAGCTCTGAAACATTTCTGGAAGCCAGCCGGCGACCCAGAATGGACCGCCCAGCACCAAGAGACTCAAGCCCAACCAGCCCAGAGCGGTACCCTCTCAACACGCCACTGGTAAGCACAAGTCTGAGCACACATCAGATAACAACAGTGCAGCCACGTCACAGACGGCAGAAATCCTGAAGGTGCTGAAAGCGTTTCTGCACGAGACATCACAAGGAGACAAGTCAGACATCCTATGTCTCAGCGCAAGACCCAAGCCAGACACCCAGAACACTGCTCGTCAGCATCAGACCACAGAGCTCACTGTCGCATCACAAAGCGACAACACCAAGCAGCCGCTACAACTGACAGCTGCACAACCTGAGCATGACAGTCCGGTGTCCCACAAAACACCGGCCCTAACCGCTCATCGATCACAACACCAGCCCAGATGCCTAAACTTCTGGAACCCTAAACAAAAGGGGGTGGCCAAAAGACTCTACATAACCACCACCAGAGACAATCATTTGAGCCTTGAAGGCCTGTCAGACACTAGCTCAAACATCACGCTAATGTCAGCCCAACTCTTCGAAAGACTCACTGCTAAAGCTAAGAGTCAAGAACGCACTCTCAAAGCCCAAACATGTGAGCTGAATGAAAACCCTACAGCCAAAACAACTTCTGGCTCAAAACAGGTAGCTCCCATTCATCCATTTGGTCCTATGAGCCTGATTCACCCAGGGTACCGATCAAGAACGATCACGTACCCACTTCTGATTGCCCAAGATCTGTTAGATCGCTTTGAGCCTTTAATAGACTTTAAACAACTGAATGCCTGAGCTCAAGTTCAAGAACCCCTCCCCCTCCAGTCATACAGGTCAAGAGAACCTAACTGGCAGGTCACAGAGGTCACAAGAACTCCCGCAGCCAGCCATGAAGGCACAGCCTCAGCACCAAATGGAGAAATGAACTTGCTACTCTGCACCTTTCAGCTCACTAAAGACTTTGACTAACCAAATGAACTCTGAAACTACCACCTCTTTACCCCTCCAACCTCCCAAGCCTGCCGTCGGACACATCAGGCAGCACACCAAGAACATGCTGCTCAACGGCCCTACAACTCAGTTTCATGCACCTCGTGACATCACTTCGCCACGGCTTGTGCTGCCACGGTGCAGAAAGGGGGATATGCCAGTGTATGCCCAGTCACGCACCATGTGGGCTGCACACCGCAGCACCAGGACATCTCGGCATCCTCAAAGGCATCAGACTGTCCCAGCCGACAGCCGCTGAATTCTTTCCTCCCTTTCTCTCTCTCTCCCCTGTCTCTGTTACAGGATGCTGCTGTGGTCGTCTTCCTGTGCCTCCAGCCAACCAGAGGACAGCTACTGTCGACCGCCTCACCGCCGGGTCCGACATCAGACAGCATATGGTCGACTGCCACGCAAGCAGAGCTAAATGGACTCCCACGCCGCTGCTGTCAGTACGCAGTCAAACACCGGCCTGTCCAGCAACCAAACGAACTGAAATCCCACAGCCAAAAGGTAACTCACAACACAGAGTGCCTCCTCACAGACCATCAAGAAATTGAAAGGAACTGTGATAAATCCGCAACGCACACAGCATTCTACTGAACCAGACAAGTGAGCTCCAGCGAGACAACTGTTCACTGTCTGCCAGAATGACTTTGCTAAAATTCACCAAGCAGCCTTTGCTCCAAGACCCGAGCTACCCTGCTGCAACCGAGCGTGAGTCAAGTCCCAGCCAGGACGAAACCCACGATTTCACCCTGATTCCAGAACTGGAATTATGAACGATGATAGGAGGGGTCCAGCCAAACTGGACTTGTTCCCAGTGACCGCTGTGTCTCAACTGCACACCTGTTGCACTGCACAACTGCCTCACCGGTAGTCCAATCCTGGACTGCAGCTGATTCTGCACTGGGTACCTCTACGGTAATCAACCACACCCTGACACTTGACATCCACGCTGCACAAGAGGCAAGGAAATGCAAACCTCCACAGCCACCACGGGACCCTCAGGAAGAGGGTACCACGCTGGAGACTGCGTCAAACCTCAGCAAGCTGAGCCCCTACCTCAGCCTAGCCGCCGCCTGCCACCTGACCCTCATGATTCACCTGCCATCCGTCCATTGCGATGGTGTCGTTCGATGAAGTCACACAAGGACTTCACCTAACGAAAAGGGGGAGATGTAAGGAATCTTGGCCAGGCGACGTTCTGAAACACATAAACGCACACACAAACCTTTCACTTCCCCCACACATCGGAATGTGTGGAATGTTTTTGAACAAAGAGAAGGACTTTTGGTGTTTAAAAACATTCAACAAAATGTTTTCAATGGTTTTTATGTATATGTGTCTTCCCCATGTCACAGTGAAATAACTTTGTTTGGTCACGGTTTAAATAGGAATTAAAAATACCTTCGTCATGCATTCGAAACATAAGTGTATATTCCTTTGATATAACATAATGTTCCTTGATATCTCTAGAATGCTTATTGAATGAAACACTCGAATATGCATAGAGATGTAAAGTAAAGTGTATTTTTAATTCGTTGTACTGCCAATGAAGATCAAATTGCTATTGCAAAACCCTCATTTAACACACCCCCTTCCACGAGAAGCCCGCGCTGAGGAACAAAAGAAAGCTTCCCGCGTGCAACATCCACTCTCCGATTGGCTCAAGCCAACAGGAAGGGGATGGATTTCTCCAAGGTGATAAATGTGAGAACGCAGGTCCGCCCTCTCTCCTCTTCTGAACTTTCCAGCGCTCAACATGTAAACCTCACGGGACTCTGATCCAACCATGGGTTTTTCCTTTTGTTCGTCTAAAAGTTTCATCTTTTCCTCAAGTGGACTACCAAGTTCGTCTTCCAGGAAAGGAAGTGGACTTTGCCGAACTATCTCCTCGGGTAACGTCACCTCAAAGACTCTCAGCCTTTCAAACACTGGCGCTAAATGCCGACGAACGCCACGTGACTCCCCACGGAACAAAGCAGCCATGAACGAGCCGGGACGGGCCGCACCAACATGCCGCGGCCGCGCTTCACGTGACGCACGCGCGCCGGACCGGCGCACCTCTAGCCGACACGTGGCCCGAACGGGTCGAGCAACGAGCCCACGACTCACACAGACCACATGTGCCTTGCAAGTATACCTTCTTTTAGAGCTTCTAAGAAGCATTAAGAAGATGTTTTTGGGGTGTCAAGAAAGGTTAACTGACTGTTTTGATGAACGTAACTCTCTCTCTCTCTTACAACTCACTCTCTCTCTCACTCTCTCTCTCAAACTCACTTAACTTGCGCGTATCCATTGTCTAAACGCTCTGCGTCGTCTTAGTTTGTGTTTTAATGTTTGTAAATACATGTATCATTGTAACGTAGTGAATGCTTAAGTAGGAACTTTATTAAATACAAAATATGCTTACCTTGACTGATTGTCTTGCTCATGATACGGGTCAATGAAATGTCGATTTAAAGCTACACGCTTTACAGAACTATAAATACCTAAGAGGGTATTTGGTTATATAGCAGGGAAGGCAGATTCTAGTGGCCACAGAATTTGTTTTCACAAGCTATATAACTTAATTGAGCTAATTGATTTTACCTGTCTTGTAAAACGTGGTCCTTGCAATCAATAACAATTAATTTGTGGTGGATTGCGGGGATGCACATGTATGCATATGGGTAAAATTAATAAATTAACATGTAAGACCGGTCTGATCCAAATCTGTATGAATAATTATTAATTATCAATTATTAATTATGATATGCAAATTCCCCCCTGATCAGAACCGACCCAGAGTCTTTACAGTGATATAACATTTATAATAAATAAAAATTAGGATCACACCTGAGTCCTCTGTGCCCACATTTGTCCACAATTACAGGATTAAGTGCTATAAGGTGAATAAGGTTTGAGGGTTAAACATTTTTTTGTTATTCCAAATATCAACAATGTAAAATTAACTGAAATCTGCAGAAAAATTATGTTGTAACTTTCTCGGACCTTTACTTAAACTTCATTTTAAACAACATCTCTCCTTTTATCATTAACCCTCCTTTTTCTTGTGAAATATTTTGCATGAAAAATGAGCTTGTGCATAAAATAAAATTAAAAAAAAATTATTGTAGATGTTTTGCTATATGGTGCAATGACGTTCATTCATTCTGAAGCATAAGTGTCCAAATACTTTGTTGTCACTGTATAAAATATCTATATATGCTGTAGTTAGTCAGTATAGCTTAGACTATACTTTAGACTCCAAAGTAACATTTTTCAATACAGAACAACATGATTGAAATACAACATAGTGTAAAATTCACCTCATAACAGCAGCCTCTGTGTACACTTAACATTAAATTTTTTCCCCTTCAAAATTCTTACTCTTGACTGAAAACATCATACAATTTTTTAAGATGTGAATCACAGCCCTAAAACTTTGCAAGTTGGAAAGGACAAAATATCCAGTGATATTTTAGTATTATTTACAAAAGTCAAATAATATTTTAATGAGCTTTGATTTTTATATTTAGATTTTTAGTTTGTTTTAGTAATTTTGTTTGTTGTCCTTGTTACAGTGTAATTATACAGTAGTACAATAGTAATATTAATTAATTTTAAAATTAAATATTGAGTAATATTAGTCAAAGGCGAGTTAAGAATGTGCTTTGGTTTATAGTTAGTTGTAATTCTGCATAATTTAGTGTTATTGTATATTAAGTACGTATATGCAAAGTGTAACAAGGACTAAAGTAGTGTTATCATTTAAAAATAATATATATATATTTATATATATTTCTACCAATAGTTTGAGATATTTAAGTACTTCATCTTAAACTTCGATTTTCTTTTAATATTTATATTTTATTTTATTTTAGTAATCAAAAACATTTTTAGTTAACAATAGTTATGCCCATTGTGATAGTATTGTACATTAATTAATGGTGTTACATTTATTAAGTGTTAGACTAGCACTGTTCCCCATGCATACTATGTACTTTTTATAGTAATTGGACACCCGATGGCGGGGTTCTAGCAGACCAATCACAGCGCTTGCGTCCGTGTAGAATTTTTGGAGAGGTGCACGTCGTCAGGGCCATAGGGTATCCGTGCCACACACAGCCTATATATATTATATTCCAGACATTAGAACAATAAAACATATTGAGAGCCAATCAGAATCCACCAGACTTGAAAGAGCTCGAGCATTTAAAGTGACAGACAACAAAACTGCTCGCACACTTAAAATAAACAGATCGTTTTGTCTGCAGGTGTGCTAATGCTAACATAGATGCTAATATAGACCTTTGACGGGTATGAAAGCGAGGCTGTGAGAGATAGATAGACTTAACGTGTTTTCAAAAGCAGTATGAAGCTCCTAGATTACTTATCATTTTCCACAGCTCATCTTATATGTTTTTTTTGTCTACTGAAATTCTTATGAAAAATATTTTGTAGTGTTTCGTCACCAGAACAATTCAAAAACACATTAAATAACAGTAACCCACTGAGGAGATGTACAGTATGTCTATCCCTCACATGCAGCCTCGCCTTCATTCCCTTTAAAAACCAAACATGGTGCTGCTGTGAATAAGGTCTATTGATAAAGTCTTCACTCTAGGTGTGAACGGGAGTGAACCTTACCATGTAACTGACCCACTAAGGAATGACCCATTCACTCGTTATTACACCTCTAGACAGCAGCTGAAACAATCTTTCTAATATGTGTGCCCAAAGAATTTCTCCAGTCAAGCGGCATCTTACCATATGATTCTGCACTGAGCGTGGAGCGGTTCTCCAGTAGCCATCAGACTGAACCCCAGGGTCAGGGCGAGAGCCAGAATCAACGTTCTTGTTTGCATGGTGAAGATTTCTCCGAGGTCTGTGCGTCCTGGCGATGAACAGACAGAGACGTGCTTGAGTTTTATAGTGGGGTCTGATCAGAACTGTCATGTGGACTCAGATGGGAAGTGGAGCCACAGCATTGATTAGCAACGGTCACGTCTCGTGAGCTCCAAAACCTGAAGTGTTTGGCCATTAAATGTGGGCCCTTCTGTCTAATTAGAGATGCCATAAATGTGTTAGTCTGTTGTAAGTCAGCTGATCTGTGTTTGACACAGACGTGCTCTGATCGAGTGTGTTTAAAGGCTGTTTAGTAATATGTGTAACTTCTGAGGGATGATATGCATTTTATTTATGCTGTACACACAAAGACAGACACAAACAGCCTTTCATATCTATAACTATTTGAAACAGTAAGATACTCATATTTCAAAAAGATTCATAAGCTTGGTGTAGACAGCAACATCAAATGTCTGAATACATTTACAGCTCATATTTGATACTGTTCAAATGTTTGTCTTGGGTAAGTTTTTATTTGTAAAAAGTTAATACTTTTATTCATCAAGGATGCATGAATTGATCTAAAGTGACATTAAAAGCATGTATAATGTAACAAAAGATTTCTATTTTAAGTTAATTCTGTTTTTTTATTTTATATTCTGTTGTAAAAAATTCTCATGGTATCTACAAACATCTAAAGTGGCACAATTGATTTCAACATGGATGATGATAATAATAATAAATGTTTATTTAGCAGAAAATTGTCATATTAGAATGATTTCTGAATGATCATGTGACACTGAAGACTGGAGTAATGATTTTTTTTTTTTTTTAAAGACTGAAACGTTTTTTGTGACCCATGACCCTGTTCAGCAATGCCGGTCCAACGGTTGTTCTTCCTTGCACCACTTTTGGTAGACCAACCACTACATACACTCTAAAAAAAATGCTTGGTTGTTTCAACCCATGTTTGGGCAGAAATGAAGAAACCCCAAACCTAATTGTTGGTTACAATTTTATTACCTTTTTAAACCCAACTGAGTGGTTAGTAATAGTATTAGTGCTATGCTAATTATTTCCCATCTTCTTCTACACCAGATTTCTGCTGTAATCTCGGGACGCTAGTTCTGTGGTAAATGGCGTTCGTCAGCTCCAGTTTGTATCTCACAGAGACTTCAGATGCCCCAACACCTACTAAACACTGATGAGACGACTAAACGCCTGTGATGTGTTATGCCCCAAATTAATAGTTTTTCTTTGTACATTTCTTAAATGCACTTTCAGTAAAGCTGCTTTGAAACGATATGTATTGTGAAAAGCGCTATACAAATAAATTTGAATTGAATTTTCTCACAGTGTCAGAAATGGATGATCTTCATCTTAAGTGTGTTTGCTGACTAGCCAATTACAATGCAACATGAAATGGCTATACAACTTAAAGCAACTTACCTCAAGCTCCATTAGCAATATTGACATGCCAAGTTGGCCTCTTTTCCCTAACTATGACCCAGTCCATTTTCTGCTCTTTCGCTTCCTCTTTTTTTCAAAGTGCGATTTATTGCTCTATTTGTTGACCATGCTGATGATGTTTTAGTCTAAATTAAAGGGACACCAGGCAGGGTGTTTTTGTCAAACAGCGACCCCTAGGGTAACTGTGGAGTACTTGTTTTTAACGTTACTGTCGTAAATACCACTCGCGGACAGCTTGACGTGTTACATTAGTATACAATAGTACATTGTGTTTAATTTGTCGTTTAATGAGATCTAATCTATGTTGTTAGTGGTGAGAATTTTCATGTGAATAAATACATATCCCAATGAACTTTAATGGTCCAGAGGAAGAACTTTTGCCATGTGTGTACCTAATCCCTACTAATTTTCCTCATCAAAACCGATTGCTGTATTTCAAGCAGGGACGTGTTTTTTGTGCATTGGGTTTTGTGATTTCACTGTAATGAGTCTCTCAAGCCACCTTTCCACTGCACACGACAAACGACCGCCGTCGGACCGGAAGTCATTCATTTCCAATGGAGAGTCGTACGGGAGCTGCGGGGAGTTCCGATCATATGATATGCGTATGCGGAAAATTTGGATCCGTTTTGAGCTTTGGATCCGTTGAAATATCTGAACTTCTGCGGCTAGACCGTATGCGACCGGCCAAAAACTATGAGTGCGAGGCTAGAATTACCAAAATTTGAATAGTTCAGATGCAAAAGCCTCTAAATGCCATTTGAAATTTTCTTCTTTAATGATGATTTTTGTCAAGCTTGTATATTTAAGTTCAATGATTTCACTTAAATGGCAATGATAATTACATATTAATTGTTATTTAAGTGAAATCACTGAACTTAAATATACAAGTTCGACAAAAATCATCATTAAAGAAGAAAATTTCAAATGGCATTTAGAGGCTTTTGCATCTGAACTCTTCATTTTAACTCTTTAATGTTTTTTCTGTAAACGCTCGCTCTGTAAAATGTTGGTTATAATTAACTACAGCAGAAAAAAATATTTTATAACTATTAAACCAATATTTATACTACTATATTTTTTATTTGAGATGAATTGAGGGTCATTTGTTTTGTGTAGATATATTCATGCATGCATTACATTTATTAAAATCATTAATTTTACCATTGTGAATATCCTAGGGTAACGGTTGCTTCACGACCAATTTCAAAGTTCCGTGCGACTGACACTAGGGGGCGAAATGCAACAATCGTATGCGAATGTCGTGTGCAGTGGAAAGGCGGCTTCAGTCCCCGCAACGGATTGAGAGCGCGTCCGTTTGAAGACAGTGCGCGTCACAACAGAACACTGAATCCACTGAAACTGATCGCAGCGGCAACGCACTTTGGTCACTTGATTTCAAAAACACACTTCGGATCGCCTCTTATTTAACAAACGAACTAAATGAATGCTCAACTAGAGTTACCTGGAGATGTTTTATTTGTTTGTAATGGTATATCCGTGCTGCGAGATGTTTCAATATCACACCAGCAAATTACGGCTATACTCGTGTCTGACTCCTCCCTCGGTCAGTCTGCTGTTTCCTCTTTCTCTGTTCCTCCGACAATGCTTTCCTAGCTTTGTGTATCTTATATGCCGGCTCAGCCATGACGATAGTGTGACAAACTCCATCCCTCTCGACCTTGTTCCTGGATATGTGCAGTGTTGCCGCAAAGGAATACGTTACATCGCGAGAGCTGATATCACGCGATACTTCCTGACGCTGAGGCCGGCGGCTCGCCGCACCGAAGTTGCAAGTTAGATTTTTCCACTCACAGGCACCAGGGGGGGTCGAGACGCCCACCATTCAACCTAAAAGCAGTCACATAACCATTTCAATAACTCTGAAGCTGTTAAATTAAGCCAAAATAACTGCATAGCATCCCTTTAACTTGCATTGTAGCCTACAATTCAATAGGTGTCATCGTCGCACAGCCTTCATAAATACCGTACCCAAGTTTATTAGATTTGTAATGATTTTATGGGATTGGCAAAGCCTAGGCATAAGACAAGTCAACGACAAAATGTGTTGTGTTGGCTAATCAGTGCAAATTCTGAATTCAGCAGTATAAAACAGTCACTGTGAGGGGGATTTTTCCACATTATCACATCTGTGATTAAAATGACAAAACTGTTTGAAATTATCTTGAGGTGAAATTCTAAAGGCATTGAAAAGCGTGGATAATCTAAATGGATGAAAGTCGAACTTGCACTGACAGAAGTGTGAGACAGATGGAAGTGAGACAATTTATTAAAAGGTTTGGATTGTCTCATATTCTGTATTGTGTGCGTCAGAGGCTAAACTCATCTCTCACAATCACCACCCTGACATCTGACACTGGAGCTCCCGTGCTGCCATGGTTTTCTCTATTTTTAGCTTTAGCCATCTGGAAAATTCACAAAGTCATGGTGTGTCGAGCACAACGTTTTCAAAATCATCCTGACATTACAACATTTCAGGTTTCAAATGAAACCTGTAATGCAGAAAAGCAGATGAAAGCTGATCGTGAGCTCATAAATTACGCGAAACCTCAACCTCAGGACATGTTCAGTCTTGTCTAAGTGATACTTCCAAGGGACATCAAATACAGACAGTGTAGTTATCAAAAGCGCACTGAAATCAAATGGAGAAAATCATTTGAAAATTCTTCCGTTTTGTACGCAAAGTAATGTGCGTTTTTATTTAAAGAAAGTCCCACCAGTCTGTCGTCTCAAAAGTTTAGGTAAGTTAACTATCCATTTGTCCAGTTTGTCTGCATATTCAAGCTCTTTCTCCTATTTTTCTGTTCAAGACTCAAATCAAAAGCAGTTCCAATGTCTCCCAGTATCAGGCACAATCCTCTTCAGTCAGCGAGGAGCTTCACTCAGACCTTGACAGAATGGCAGACATAATTCATTTTGATTCGCAGTTATTAGTGATCCTTGAAGAAACACTGAAATAGAATAAATCACACAGTATTGTGCTTTTCAGTTACACCGAGCAAAAGAGATATCTCTGAGATATCGATGGAATTTGATCTCTATGAGTACTAGAAGTTTTATAAATCCATGAAGTATTTGCTTTTGACAAATCGTTTTTTTCTCCCTGTGATGCAGAGAATGAATCCATGCTCCAGGCACATCCTCTTGAGATACAGTTATTGAGTCTTCGGTTCTGCCAACTTCTCTGGCTCCATATCCAAGTCGGTTAAGCAGCAGTAGCACATGATCTGAGCATACTTGGTGAACGAATCTGTCACAGAGAGAGAAGAAAGAGAGAGAAACACGTTAGTGGGGATATATTCACATAATAACAGTAAACATGATATGTCAGTCACATAGCCTTACTTCTTTCAGAGAATGGTTTTCATTTAAATAATATTCACACAAAAACGTATATCAATTAAGCAGAACAATGAACTTGCATGAACAATAAGTCACATGTTTGTTGTGGTGATGGCTGCTCTGGTTGTAAATCGTTTTACCACATGACTATATGAACAGTACAACACTGTAAAAGAGCTAGCATGTTTGCTTTTACTGCTGCTTTGTATTCTAGTTACCTAAACTAAACTAAGCACTTGTGTAAGATGTATTTGCAGAAAAGTATTTGTCTTTCTCTGATCTGAGCTTTTATCACAGTAAAAAAAGAAAAAAAGCTGTGCTCCACTGTGCTGCACTTTGTAGGCTTGCTTGTTAAAATCAAAATATTAAAGGAGTAGTTCACTTTTGAAAAAACTTTTGCTGCTAATTTACTCAATGTCATCCATGTCTTTCTTTCTTCAGTCAAAAAGAAATTAAGGGATTCAAGAAATTCAAGGTCCAAAAGACACTTTCAGTACAAATTGCAAGGCGAGCATTTGAGCTTATAAAACTTAAACTTTGTTATTTATTTATTAAATGAGTGATCGTTTCAGTCGTCTGGAATCGTTTAAAGCCCTTTAAACAGAATGCACTGAAAGTGTCATTTGGACCTTGAATCCTTTGGTTCCCATTGAAGTCCATTATATGGAGAAAATCCTGGAATGTTTTCATCAAAAACCTTAATTTCTTTTCGACTGAAGAAAGAATGACATGGACATCTTGGATGACATGGGGGTGAGTAAATTATCAGCAAAAGTTTTTATCAAAAGTGAACTACTCTTTAAGGAAGGTCATTTTAAAACTATCAATGAATTTAGTTTTCAAACAATTATTCGAACACATAGGAATAATTGTTTTTTGTTACCAACATGTGACGAATGTCTGCACATCCTAAGACTTACCCACGTAGTTATCCTGCTTTAAAACAGTGCTTGCTTATTGATAGCATTTTGAAATTTGTGATGACAATCAATACAACTACATGTACTCTTGACCCCATCCCAACATTTAGTCTTAAAGGGTGTCTCTAATTAGCCTGGTTCAACCAGACTCTAGTTCATTTCATTTCCACATAGAGTCTGGAACCGCTCCATTGAAAAACGTTTCCTTCCTTGTAGGCGGGTTCACTATTAAAGTTCAAATCTATTGGATCTGCCCAAAGTCACTCACGATCTGCCATAGCCAATCGCTAACGGGGTGTCGTGAGTGAAGTATGTCACGCGCCAAAATGGCTGGAAACAACTAGTCCGAATGATCAGAGGATTATGTTTACAATAGGATTTCAGTCAACGAGCGCCGCAGGTTTTGTTAATCTAGGAACAATTATTAATTCGAAATGTATATTTGACATGAAGGACAGTGATATATTCATTCAACGGTGGAAGCGGTGTCTAATCATTACAAATACGCTGCTGTGGTCGTTTTCTGATCTGCCGCAAATGCTGTAGCTTCTACAGTGAATGATCAGTCTTGTCTCTATCTGCAGATGTGTAATAAACAACTTTTCATATTACGTCTAACTGTTTCTTAATTACCTTAATTATGGTCTTCAAAGTATGTGTTTGTACATTTTTATGTGGCATTTATTTTTTTTAGTAAAACAAATCAACCATTGCCATCTAAAACTGAAAATCAAATATCTTCAAAGTATGGTTTTTCACATTTTTATTTATGACAATTATTTTTTTTTAAATCACAACCAATTTGTATGATTTACAACATGTAAAACTGACACACCAACCTCCTGCACAAGTGCACAAGGGCTCAAAATGTTCTATTCATCACAAGAATCAGTAAATTTACAGTTGGGAATATGAGCGACTGACATGACTCCTGAGCGGATCTTCAACCATAGTTTAGCAGCCAGGACTCGGGGCTTCCGAACACCGCGAACACCAGGCTAAACCATCCGTCCAAAATGTCACGGTCATCGTGCACGAGCTTCCCAGCACAAACATCCAAACTTTCTGCCTCCTTCACTTGGTCCTCAGTTGTGCAACAAGAGGTGAGACGATAACAATCCGGCTTTAAATTCTGTATATTCGGCAGTTTCTTTTCCAACAACGGACCGAATAGCTTTTCTCACGTCTTTCTCCGCTGCCATTACTGAACTCAAACTGACGCGCTTACATCAACGTCATCTTTCTCAGCCACTCCCTCTATTCGCTGATTGGTCCTACAAAAAATTGGTTTCTGGAAACCTAAGGATATGGAGCGGTCCCAGACGCAGTACTGAAGTAAAATGAAATTGAGCGGAAGTGCGTAGGAGGGCGCAGCCAGGCTAGTCTCTAATCAAGTAGTCCCCTCATTTTCATTATTGTGAACCCCTCCCTAACTAATATTTTTCCAAAAGCCCTCAAGTTTGCAGATATTACACCAGTCCTTAAAAAGCCTGGAAGTGATGAGTCTGACCTATCAAATTACAAGCCTCTTTTAAATCTTCCTTTTCTCGCTAAGGTTTTGAAACGTGTCGTTGTGGCACAACTACATTCACACTTGTAATTCAACAAGCTTTTTGAACCTTTTCAATCTGGTTTTAGAAAGAGACCCAGTAGGTTTGAGTTATGAATGACCTGCTTGTCTCAACTGAATTTGAAGCCTCTATCTTGGTGTTGTCAGACTGAATTCAGCATGTGACACGTTGTAGCCACTCCATTCTGCTCAATAAGCTTGAGAATTGGTTTGGTATCTCTGGTGTGCTTAAATGGTTAAAATTCCACTTTACTAATCATCCTTGGTTTGTTCTCTTGGGAAGCAACAAATCTTACATTGGACTGATCTGTCATGGTGTTCCACAGGGACCTGTCTCAGGTCCTTTATATGCTTCAGGGGCAAATCATTAGAAAATAATACTTAGGTTTTCCTCGAGAGATATCGTGGCTTGCAAACGAGCGAAGCATGGCAGTTGCTCAGTGTTCGGATGTACAAATGAACACAAAAGTATTTTTTAGTTCCTTCATCCGAGCCTCTGAAGAAACAATGAGTTCATTTTTTTCTCTGGAAATGCGCCGACTCAACTCCCAAAGTTTTCTTTGGTCCAAACATTTCACAGACGACTTTTTCCTCAACTCGATGAACGAGCTACCCAGCAACAATTTCTGATGTAGCCTAATTGTTCAAGTTCAGACAGGTAAGTTAATCTTTGACTCAAAATCGTTCGATACTGTTTATGCACCTGTAAGTCAAGCAAGTGACTAAAATATCAACTTCACATTGTTTCTTTTAGTAGGATGAAAATAATCTTATTTAAATTGTGAACAAATTATACAGAAAGCGATCAAAGAACAATCTTTCCACACAGCGCGAGTTTATCTGAACAACTCGTTATGAAATCAATGCGTTACACTGTACAACAAAGCTCTTACTGTATGTACATCATCGTGTTTGCATTGGTGAAAGCATTAGAGAGAGCAGAAACTGCGTTGCAATAAGATCTTCATTCTTTCGATCGACAGACTGTCCTCTGCTGCTCAATGCTCATCACAGCAACATTTTATGCAACGCATTCTCACCCCAAGGCGTCACCTTTGACCATGCTTCAATATTTGACGTTTTAGGCGCCCTTTAGCGTCACTTACATGACGCGATCTTACGGCGTCATCTAACTGATGCTAAAGGAAAGCGTCAGTTAGAGGACGCGGTTAGGTTTAGGTGTGGGGTGGGGGTAGGGTACACGCGATCCTAGGGCGTCATCTAACTGACGCTAAAGGGCGCCTAAAGCGTCAGATATTGAAGCATGTCCAAATGCTTCCCAAGGCGTCAGTTAAGTGACGCCTTGGGGGTGAGAATGGGCTGTTGTATGTGATGGGAATCTAAATACTTCAAAAACTTCTCACGATTCTGTAATATCTATAGCTGTAATAGTAAAAACCTATAATAGCTGTAGTAAAAGTATTCGAGAGAGTTTTACATGTAATATGTAGCTATTTCATATGCAAGCATGTCAGCCAATCACAGCAGTGGGCGGTTACAATGAACCCCACAGCAGACACGCCCCTTCAAACAGAGCGTTCAAAGCAGAGGCTAAAATCAGGCTAGGAAAAATGCCTTTTATTTCTAAATTATGACTATTTTTGATCTAAAAAACATACTAACATTATAAAATAATAAAATAACCCCATGTCAGGGGACCTTTAACAGTAATTTATGCATAATTACATGCAACTATACCCTGGCCTAAACCAAATCCTAATCCTAACTCTTTAAGTACATGTAGTTAAATACTATTCCACAGTACTTAACTATGTAAATAGACTGTAACAAGGATACCTTATTACTTTTTAGCCCCTCATGTGAATCAATGTGTAATATGATTATCCTCACCATTGAGTTTACTGATCCATTTTGGCCTTTTCTCTGTGGGCAAGTAGATACACAGGTAATAAACAGGCACTCCAGACAGTGCGATGGAAACTCCTATGAGGGAGTTAATGGTGTCGCTGTACAGAGGCACAATCACGAGGAACACACTGCACAGGCAGTAGACGAAGGGAAAGAACAATGAGAGCTAATGAAGAAAACAAAACAGTCAACAAACACCGAATAAGACATGGGGTTTTATTCAGACAAATAAGCAGATGTGAATGCTGGAGCGCTGTATGGATCTAGTTACCTTGACCGGTCTGTGTCTGTCAGGCTGAGTGAAGCGCAGGTAAATGAGTCCGGCCACGGACAGACCCACATACAGCCAGTAACTGAAGCTGAAGTAGTTGATGAGTTGAAACACATCCTCCACACACAGGAAGATCAGACCCATCACGCCCTACAAACACCCATAAATCCAATGCTTAACATTGCCTATTTAGCAAGACGACTGCCACATTGGTCAGCGCAACATGCACTTTCAAACATTTAACAGCAGAAAAATGATTGTTTAATTATAAAGGCATTAGAAATTGTGAAATCGACTTGTGTTGTTTCAGGGTGCAAGTGGTCAACCATTAAAAATATTTAAAGACAACATTTGCAAAGTTTTCGAAGTCACTAGGGTGAAATCACTAGACCCTCTTATTCTTGAACTCCTCTCTTGAAGCACCCATCACATAGAGATCAAAGCACTTTCCAATAGACAAAGACCTTCCCCCCCCATATATACATCCAATTCCATAAGTTCAATGGGCCATGAACACAATTTCATGTGGACTTTACCAACTGATTATAATGTAATATCATATTATCATGGACAATCTGGTCCAGATAATGTACTGAAACTTGGAGAAAAAGGCAAGAGACTCACATTAAAGAGGAGTGCAGGTACGGGAGTGTAGCGCTCAGCGTGGATCAGACTCAAGCTGATGGGAAGGTGGCCTTCTCTCGCCCCCACAAAAAACAATCTAACACAAAGGAACACAACATCTACTATGCGCATTATTATTACTTGAAAGTCATTGTTGTTTTAACTGGAACCGAAGTTTTACCTGGAGGCGGCAATGATGGAGGCATTGAGTCCTCCATAGCAAGACATGGCCACAGCAATGGGAACGATCCAGCTAACGGGACCTAGCACCTGATTCCCAAATGTCTACAGATGGGGACACAAACTAGACGGTTTAATCAAATGATGGTGTAATTAATACATTAAACCCATAAAGACTAAAGATCACATATATGAAACTCTGAAAGATCCTTACTACAGCCACTGCATCACTACCCATGAAAGATGGCATGTCCAGAACTACGTAGTAGGCGATGTTGGTCAGCAGGTAGATGATGGTCACTATTGGCATGGAGACGGCTATAGCGATGGGAAGGTTCCTATGAATAAACAAGGAGAAAGATTAAACACTTGATATACTTCAAACTAAATCGAAGAACGAACTGATGTGACGTCATTTCGAACAAAATCAGGCCGAAACGAAGTTCGTTTAGGGAGTTTGAAACAGATTGCCAAAGGGAATTTTCCTGAAATGTTTGTTCTGGCTAGTAAACACTTTCAAACTCCCATTGGTCCATGGCGATGACGTAATAGATCGGTGTGCAAAGAAGCTCCGCCTTCTTTTTTTTAATGTGAAAATATTTTCTGGCTCATTTGGCCTGTCCAGCCGGTTGTGTTTAATTTGTTAAATCTGCTTGATTTTAAGCCATCTATTGTATAAATAAACATGACGTGACTTTACTGGAGTGCCATAGAGATCGTGCAAACATCGCCACGTTGATTGCCTATGATTTTATGATTTTCTAAAATGCTTGCTGTTTTCTCAATTTTGTTTTGTTTATTTTGTCATTGAGAGGAAGGCGCACAACACATTTACATATTTATCTAACCGTTGCTCTCAGCTGGGTGGGCGGCGTCAGATGTTTGATAACAGTATATCGCTGGTCACGCATTTCGAACTTGGTTTTACCCCTAAACGAATAGCGAAAAAGAACTTCACTGTGAGTATTTTGGGGCCTTTAGGATGAATAACATTATTAGGGACAGGATGTGTTCTTTTTTTCATGTTGTAGATAGGTGTGCGAAGAAGGACGCGAGTTCAAGAGATTTTTAAGAAATCTCTTTAAACTTTCGTCTCAGGCCCAGAAGGAAGGAACGGAATAGTCGAATAAAGTCGTTATTTTTGCTGTTTTTTTTTCTCGCACAAAAGCATTCTCGTCGCTTGATAAACTTAAAGTTGAGCCACTGTAGTCACATGGAATATTTAAACATTTTCTTCGATGACTTTCTGGGCCGTCAAGTTTCAATCCCTTAGGGTGCCTATGTAGCAGTGATCCACCTCTCAAATTTAATAAAAAATATCTTCATTTGTGCTCCGAAGACGAACGAAGGTCTTACGGGGTTGGTACAGCATGGGGGTGAGTAATTAATGACTTAATTTTTAATTTTTGGGTGAACTAACCCTTTAAAACTCATCTTTGATCATCAAAATGACATATTTAAACTTTACTTCCGTGAAAAAAAAGTTCATCATGCCTTAAAACAATGTAACTCTACACCCTTGCC
Source organism: Pimephales promelas (assembly GCF_016745375.1). The sequence goes on along the minus strand of NW_024121954.1, from coordinate 1,184,667 downwards.
TCATTTAGTATACACGTTTCTATGAATATAAGAAATTAGCCCCGCCTCCACACACTCAAACCAGCTCAAAGATCCACTCGTTGAAGTGATTGGTTAAGGTAGTTTGAGACATCAGAAATGCCAGCGATTTCAAACCGTGTTTTTGAAACTGTCTTTGGTTCTCTGCAGAAAATACTCAGCAATTGCCATGAATTTGCACATGGTTCATCTTAAAGCACATTAAAAACACCAAATGGACATATAAACAACATTACAAACTTGATTTTTAGAGTAAAGTGTGCCCTTCTCAAAACCAGGACCATATGTCAACATCCAACGTTTTAGGGTACCCTTTAACGTCAGTTAGATGATGCTATCTAATCCTAACCCTACCCCAGACTTAAACCTACCCGTGTCATCTAACTGACGCTAAAGGTAAAGCGTCAGTTGGATGACGCCCTAGGATCGTCATCTAACTGACGTTAAAGGGTACCCTAAAACGTCGGATGTTGACGTATGGTCAAAAGCGTCAGTTAGATGACGTCTTGGGATGAGAATGTGTTGGCAAAAACACAATAAATAACTTATACTCTCACTGGCAACTTTATTGGGTACACCCTGTTCAACTGATGGGTAACGCAAATATCTAATCAGCCAATCAAATTGCAGCAACTCAATGCATTTAGGCGTGTAGACATCTTCTGCTGAACAACATGACGTCATGACTTTTGTGTAAACATACACGCCACTTTCGAGTAAAATGGCGTGTTATCTACACATTTTGACCGATCCACGTGTATGCGTGTATGTCTATGCCGTTAGATGTCCGAGTGATTCCGCGTGTATGTATACGCCGTTAAATGTCTGAGCGAAATGAAGCAAAATGTAGATCTACATCTGGAGAGCGATATTTTTTTTTCCTAGGATGGTAGGGGAAGACTCATAAATGGTATCAAACCCAGTGACGGGTAGGTTTAGGGACAGGGTTGGGGTAGGTCATATATTTATATATACAGTAATGTAACGTTAACGTTCATAAACGCACTGAAAAGCGATTATGCGTGTTGATAGCGCACCAAAAATGGAAATACGAATTGGCGTATTATACATACGCCATTTCATGAGATCAGTCTGTTCTGAAGATCAAACTGATCATCATAATGGGGAAGAAAGGGCATTTCAGGGACTTTGAATGTGGCAGGGTTCACTGTAAAAAATCCAACTTACATTTTGTTTGACAAATTCTGTTTTTTAAAGTTTATTCAACTATTAAACATGAAAAGGTTTGTACAACTAATGACCTAAGTTGAGAAAACTCAAAAATGTCCAGCAGGTTGCCTTAAACTTTTAAGTTTTCTCAACTTTTTTTTTTTTTTTTACAGTGTTGGTGCCAGCCGATTTAAATCTCTGAGGAATTTTTCCAGCATCTTGTTAAATCTATGCTAGGAAAAACTACGGCAGTTGTGGAGGGCAAAAGGGGCTCCAACCCAGCACTGTTAAAAGTGATCAGTTGAATTGACGTAAAAAAGGGAGGAAACTCGCTGTAAATAAATAAAGTAATTAATAATTATAAATAAATAATTAAGTAAATAAACTTAATGCGTAATTTAGAAAAAAGTTAAGTGGTATTGTTAAATTCACTTTTTTTTTTAAAGTTAAGTCAACTGATCAGTTTTTACAGTGTATCTAATAAAGTGGCTGTTGAGTGTATAGGCCTAGATGTATAGTCAGCCCATTCTCACCCCCAAGGCGTCACTTAACTGACGCCTTGGGAAGCATTTGGACATGCTTCAATATCTGACGCTTTAGGCGCCCTTTAGCGTCAGTTAGATGACGCCCTAGGATCGCGTGTACCCTACCCCCACCCCACACCTAAACCTAACCGCGTCCTCTAACTGACGCTTTCCTTTAGCGTCAGTTAGATGACGCCGTAGGATCGCGTCATGTAAGTGACGCTAAAGGGCGCCTAAAATGTCAAATATTGAAGCATGGTCAAAGGTGACGCCTTGGGGTGAGAATGCGTTGGTATAGTTAATGGATAAGAGCCAATTTTACTGTAACAACATCCAGATAAATGCATTGAATACGGAAAACATGAAAAGAGAAATTCTGACACCTCTCAGGGTTCTTGATCTCCTCAGTAACAAAGTTGAGCGTGTCCCAGCCAGAGTAGGAGAACAGAGCCGAATAAAGAGCGAGGGCGATGCTGCCCGCCTCCGTGGAGGAACCCTCAAATGGATTATCAAAGTTCCTTGTCTCTCCTGTGGTGCACACGAAGTATGAGGAACAGAAAATGAAAATTATTAAGACAGTACATGAAACACTCTGCGTCTTTAAAAAAAAAAAAAAAAAACTGATGCACTGCCATCAAATGATAGGCTGAGGTGCCTCACATGACCCAAGTTAGCTGTTATACTTTTTCCAATCATAAGAGCCAAATACACTCTTTATCTCCCAGTAATGAGACAATCTCTGATTAAGAGCTACTCTCTTGTTCATCAATTTCTCTTATTTACGGCGACACATCCACCAAAAAACATCAGTATCCCCTCAAAACGTATTTTTACCGTTAATTATCTTGATGATGCCCATTGTGATGACGAGGAGCAGAGACATGATCTTGGTGTAGGTGAAAACATCTTGAACCAAAGTTCCCCACTTTACATAAGCACAGTTTATGAAGATCAAAATACCTGAGGAAAGAGGAACACAGTAAATACATTTTGAAATCAGTTCATTGAGGATCAGAACTCTTGATATCAATGTTTTAATCAGAAGATGAATCCCAAGATATTACGTGAGAGGCCTGTTCTTTGTTTTAGTCTATATTTGTCAGAAACCACAGCAGGCACTTTCCATGAATACAGTACAGTTTGGTGTCCCAATTCTTAATGCTTTTTAAAGGTGCAATGTGTAACAAAGTTGAGTATCTATTAACAGAAATGCAATATGACATCCATAACTATGTTTTCAGTGGTGTATAAAGAACTTACTTAATTAGCCGTAATGTTTTTATTACCTTAGAATGAGACATTAATAGCTCCATAACCGCGGGAATCCCCTTCTATGAAGGTCGCCATGTTGTGACGTCATATTCCTACCGTAGCCGAACGCGAACACACAGCGCTACAGAACGCGTTTCATCACTACCTTGAAAGAGAAGTAGCGGAAAGCTGGAAGCTAGCCTTACACTCCGTGAGTAGTGACTTTTCCCTTGTGAGTGGTGTAAAATATGTAGTTGGGATTGTTTCATGTAACTTAGTTCTCCCTCGCTGTGTTATGGGTTTGTTATGTTGGGGATAGATGTGCTGTTACGTTCGTGAGACAGCTGATGATTAGTATTCATGTCATTGACCGTAAAACAGTACGTTACAGGAATCACTAACCCGTCGATAGAGACTTTTACTAAAGTCTTTTATCACTAAAGTCGATCGCGAAGATTTTTCAAAATCAGAGAAAAAAAGCCTATTGTGTGTAGTAAATAGTATCTATGGGATGCGGAGATGACATGATTGTAACAGCGCGCGCACAGTTCCGACCTTTGGACTCATGCGGACGAGTCCCAGCTCAGCCACAGTAACAGCTCATATTAGCCAGCTAAACTATTACTACCCTGTTAGAAAAAATATATAGCTGCTCCCTCGCTGTATTATGGGTTTGCTACAGTATGTGGGGATAAATGTGCTGCTGGTTACATTTGTGAGACAATCAGCTGATTATTATTTTATTAAATTATATATTAAAACCCTTGATCCTCACCTGACTATGGCTTTGTAAACAGTATTCATGATGTGGTTTATAATGGACTGTGGTACAGAAACAGTGACAATGTTACACACTTTCGGCTTACTCTGGCTATTCTCTGCTGTCTCAGCCGTCGAGATGTTTGTCCCGTTTTAGCAACCGTAGCTTCTTCGAAAGGGAGGGGTGAGCAGTGGGCTGAGCCCTTAGTGCAAACCTGGTGCAAACTCGCAACCGAACCACTAGATGTCGCTAAAAATCACACATTGCTCCTTTAAATGAGAACTATTCAGTAGGTTAGATAAAGTATTACACAACACATGATTATGAAAACAAGTCGACCCAAACAAATCAAATCAATTGTTGATTTTGGCCTGTCCCACCTCAGGGTCTTGACATAATTTCATAATTTTGAAAATCATATAATTGATTATTCAACCTTAATTTTATTGTGATAAAAAAAAAAAAAAAAAAACATTACCAAAAATGTTGTTTAGCTTTGTCACACATTTCACGTGTAACCCTGTTACACAGTAGCATGATTTTATTATAGTTTTATTAATATTTAGAATTAGCTTATAGTTTTATATTTTTACTTTCATGTTTCATTTTTAGTAATTCCCCTATGTTTTATTTAACATTTCTATTTAGGTTTAATTTATTTTAATATCAGTTTTATTTATTTTCAGTTAATAATTTTAGTTCTTCAACTAAACTGAACTTAAATTAATTGAACTACACTAAATTATTACCAAAGCAGAATTTACAATGAAGTTTCCAACTACTAATACTACTACTAATAATAATAATTTCAGTTTAATGAAATTTAAGTTGAAATGACTTAAACATCCAAGTTGATTGTACTTTCAATTCAAGGTAGCAACTTTTTGTATATAAAGTAACTTAAAATCAGCTCCACCCTTTTATATTGTATTCTGCAGGTTCAGTAATAATCAAACATTTGCCCAAAAACAAACAAATGGCTTTGTGTTTGTAGATGTTTTTCTTTTTCTTTCTGTACCCTGTTCTTGGAAAGTGCCAGGTCTGATCTCAGCTAGCTCATGAATTGTGTGTTGTTACAGTCTGTCCTCAAGCATGGAGTGGATCATGTCCCTGCTTTCTGAGAACATATTTAGCTCTGACTGGAAACTGTGTGAAGGCAACAGCTGCTAAGAAGGAAAGAGAAAGAAAAACATCTCTTGTGTGTCGTGTTTTAAAGCAGCGAACATTGTGCAAAACCGACAAGAGTGCCATTCATAATAATAATAAATAATAAATTAGCTTGGAATACAAAAACCAAAATCATGGATGTTAAATTACGCAATACCTTAATATGTGTTGTTGCAGATCATCTTAAATGTGTTTATTATCTTTATATTTATCATTATCTTCATAATCTTTCATTTACTTCAATGGCTTGACTCACTTCTGAAACAACTTTCCTTTTCTGGTGAAGTCATCTAGGCTATGGGTTAATACAGTCTTGTTGGTTCATTCTGGCATAGAACGACTGGGATATTTTTCACATCACATAGGGTAGTGAGTCCATAGGAAGCCATGCAGTGGCTTATGAATACTCTTTCATGTTGACTAAAGGATACTAACAAGGAAGGACTGAGAAGGACATGCTATATGTGTCTTGGGGAAATTCAGCAAAGTGAAGAAAGAAAGGGGTTTGTGAGTTGTGAAAGTGAAAGACAGCAGAAGGGAAAAATATTCTCATACACTGATAAAAACTCCTTCCTTAAAGGTGCAGTAAGTGATTTTTGAGAATCATTGTTGAACACTGTTGATATTTCCCATGGAATTAGGCTGCTTTTACACTGTTGCCTTTGAAAATTCTCAGAAATCACTTAATAACACCACTAATGCTTGAACAATAATATAGCGTGTTATTTTGATTTCATCAAGTGCAACATATTCCTGGATCAACATCTTTGTTCATCCTGGAACAACATTCAAATCAATAAATTCGATTTGAGGGACAAGTTTACAGTTTATGTCAAGTTTAGACTTACAACCAGGGTTAAAGGGTTATTACACCCAAAAATGAAAATTCTGTCAGCATTTACTCACCCTCATGTTGTTCCAACCCCGTAAGACCTTCGTTCATCTTCGGAACACAAATCAAGATATTTAAGATATTAAGATCGCTCCTGCATACTATTCCATAGGCTTCTTGAGGGAATGTCTTGCTGTCCCCGAAAAGTCATTAAAGACATCGTTAAAATAGTCCAAGTGACTACAGGGGCTCAATCTTAAGTTTATCAAACGACGAGAACACTTTTGTGCGCAAAAAAACAACAAAAATAACGACTTTATTTCAACTATTCGTTTATTTCTCCCTCTGCGCGACTCAGGTTACTAGTTTAATGGCGTAAGCTTCTGTTATTGTACATAACGTCACACGCATCACACACATGACCAGCGTCGGCCAATAGTGAGTCTACGTGTGACGTAGCTTTACGCAATCACACTACGTTAACTGACTAGAGGCCCATAGAGAAGGAAGTGAATAGTTGAAATAAAGTCGTTATTTTTGTTTGTTTTTGCGTACAAAAAGTATTCTCGTCGTTTGATAAAGTTAAAATTGAGCCACTGTAGTCACTTGGACTATTTTAACGATGTCTTTAATGACTTGTCGATGCCAGCAAGAGTCATTCCCTCAAGAAGCGTATGGACTAGTATGCAGGAGCGATTTTAATATCTTAAATATCTTAATTTGTGTTGCGAAGAAGAACGAAGGTCTTACGGGGTTGGAACAACATGAGGGTGAGTAAATACTGACAGAATTTTCATTTTTGGGTGAACTAACCCTTTAAAGGAGAACTCCAGCACAAAATGAACCTTTGGTCAAGTCGAACCACGAACGTCGTTCATACAGTTCAGCTCACTCGGCACGTCGTTCGTGGTTCGACTTGTCGAGACTGTTTTCCAAAGATGTCTGCTGCCTGAAAACACGAAGTGAACTGTCTTTCTAAAATATCTTCTTATTAAACGATCTGTACTCTTACAAAGTTTTCAATGTTTCGTTTTGCACATATGAAGCCTCATTATGTTACTGTGTTAGTGTGCGGCTATTTTGAGCCTTGTTAGTGGTATTAACTAGCGATTTCTCTTTACTTATTACATGCCCCCATATACTAGCATTATACGTTAAACAGTTTTTAGAGATAAAACTCTTTACATTCGATTATCATGAAAACAAATTTCAGAGAGCAGTCGACTAGGTACCAATGTGTAATTAGACCAAAGGTTCATTTTGCGCCAGAGTTCTCCTTTAAGTGCTTCTACATCAGTAATTTCCCTCAGATTTTAGGGATAAAAGGTAGGGATTGGGTTAGGACTACATTTTCGGACAGGCATGATGTTCCCGGATCAAAAAATATGTCAATCCAGGAACATGTCTTGGCAAAATTGCAGTGACCCAATAAATAAATAAATAGCATGTTATTGTGATCTCTTGTCTCAACTAAAGGGGAAGTTCTGTCATCATTTACTCATCATCATGTCGGTCTAAACCTGTTTGACATATTTTCATCTGTGGAACATAATAGAAGATGTTTTAAAGAAAGCTATAGGAACCAAACAGCCCATTCTCACCCCCAAGGCATCACTTAACTGACGCCTTGGGAAGCATTTGGACATGCTTCAATATCTGACGCTTTAGGCGCCCTTTAGCGTCAGTTAGATGACGCCCTAGGATCGCGTGTACCCTACCCCCACCCCACACCTAAACCTAACCGCGTCCTCTAACTGACGCTTTCCTTTAGCGTCAGTTAGATGACGCCGTAGGATCGCGTCATGTAAGTGACGCTAAAGGGCGCCTAAAACGTCAAATATTGAAGCATGGTCAAAGGTGACGCCTTGGGGTGAGAATGCGTTGTAACCAAAACAACACTCATTGTCTTCCTTGTATTGACAAAACAACACAGAGACATTTCTCAAATATCTTCTTTTGTGTTTCATAGAAGATATGTCACCTAAGTTTGGAATGACATGAGGATGAGTAAATGATGACAGATTTGGGTGAACTATCGCTTATTCAAAAGAGCTTATTAAAGAGTTTACGCTATGCTAAGCAAAAACACAAAGAAAGAGAAGTTTCAATTGAAAAACAATTAACATTTAAAAGACAAATAATGTTTCATGTGTCTCAAAAATACACCATAAAGGGATTTTATGTCAATTCTCATCAGGAACTGAATCGGGTACACACGGAAAGGTCACAGGATCTCTCTCAACAAGAGGCTAACTGGAATCAAAAGACATGTTGTTTCAGAGGTGAAGCAAGCCATTACATTTCAATTACAGATTACAAAAACAATATATTTCTTTGGAAAAAACGGAAATGATAAGACCAGGAATGGTTACATAAGCAAACAAGACTTGACTGAGAGCAATGGCAATGAGGACTCACAGAGACAAGCCGCTGCTATGAGTCTCACAGCGTCGTATGGAGGCTGACAGGTGGGGTAGAACGCTTCCACCAGGTAATTGGCAAACGTCAGCGAGATGATAGCCTGACTGGCTGGCTCCACCAGCAGGATTGACGTCCACAGGCGGATGAAAGCAAGGAAACCCCCAAAGGCCTCCAGGATGTACGCGTAACTAGCGCCAGACTTCGTAATAGTGGTTCCAAGTTCTGCGTAACACAGCGCGCCAAACACGGAAAATACGCCACCGAGAGTCCAGATGACCAGCGAAAGGCCATAGGAAGCGCTATACATCAACACACCCTTGGGCGACACGAAAATGCCAGAGCCTATCATGTTGCCCACAATTAAGCAGATGCCATTGGTGAGAGAGATCTCTCTCCTCATGATCATCTTGTCCTCCTGTAGGTCTGGACCATTGCTGGCTCCAGCAGGTTTTTTCTGGTCCAGGTCTCCCCGAGACCCCGGACACAGTTCCATCAGTTTCTTCATGCTGGAGGAAACAAAGGTCAACAGGCATCACAGCCGTAATCACTAGTAAAACACAATGATGATAATGGTTTTATTTGGATTTAGCATCCCAGTCTTGTTTTTGACTGACTAGCAATTGGACTTGGAAGCGAGCAAACTACAGTTTGTCTACATATCTGTATAGGCATATCTATATAAAGTGTCAGCTATATCCATAACATATTAAATAATACAACATTCAAAATATTCAGGTGACACTTCACAGAAAGGTCCTATTAGTTGACGTTAGCATTAGCAATTAGCAATACATTTGTCATGGTATTTATTTATCTTTTTTAATGCTAGTTAATAAAAATACTGGTAACACTGTACAATAAGGTTAAAGTTGAAATTAGCAAAGATTAAAGTATTTTTCACCAAGTATTCTCATTAACAAACTCGTTAACAAAGATAAAAAAAGTGTTTCCGCTGTATTTAATGCTGTCATAAGCATTCAGCATTAGAAATTAGTTTGTAAGACAGTTTAGTCAAAAACAGCTTCAAGTTATTTTCATTTTGTTAATAGTTTGTTCAAATGAGCCAATACTGCTACTACTACTACTACTACTACTAAAGAAATGATGTCAGACTTAAATATTTCACAGGCAATCCCCTTACTAACCCTTGGTTAACAAAACAACAAAACAGTCACTTAGTTCAGGGTCCTATTTAACATTTTTAATGTAGTGCCAAAAACAAACTGGAGTACTTTACCTTTAATCATGTTAGAAGGAATGCTGTGGGGGAAAACAACCATCCAATCATACAATTGGATTGTGAAGAGGAAGAGCGTACAGATGAGTTATGCAAGTTTCCAGAGTGGTGGTGATCCTGGTCAGAATGAAGAAAACTAGACTATCAGGGTCAACAGGATAAGTGCTGTCGCAATCCCAGACCGCAGAGAGAGACCATGATGTATTTTTCCACCGGAGGCAAGATGGGTTCTTGAGTTGCCCTGGCTATTTTAGGAGGTTTGTACTGAGCGAGAGAGAGAGAAAGAGAGAGAGAGAGAGAATGCCAGTCCCCTCCTGTTGATTGTAAAAGTAGCTCAGCAAAACCCAGTTGAACTAAAGAAAGTCTTTGTTATCGGATCGGTTTCAGCTCTGCCTCTAGAATTCAGTTTAAGGACAGACTGCTTCCCCTTGGGAGGTGTTTGATAAGGCAAGCAGCACTATTACTATTGCACATTACAAAACCTCTGACTGGGTATTGAGTATTACGTATTAATCTTGCGCAACAACACCTCAACTTGTGGACCTATATTCAGATGGATTTATCACCTCATGATTAGGAGTTCTCAGAAGAGGACTTCTTCAAACTGGTTCACAAAGCTGCTAAGAAATGTTTTACTTAAGAAAAATGGGGACATCATAAGGTGAAATGTGAGAGGTGGAGGCAGAGCCCCAGTTGACCACTAATTCAGCGAACACACTTTTTGGATCCCTATTCTACTCTACAAATGAAGCGTTGTGGAGGGTTCATGTACCAAACCGAAGTGATAAAATAAAATCAAATTCTGTATCAAAATGTAAAGGCAAGACAAGTAGTTTAACCAAACTAATCTCTGTTGTAAAACCAAACGCTGTAAAACCAAACTAATCTCTGTTACCTTAAATTAGACTAAGTTCTGTAATGCTGCTTTGAAACAAGCTACAATGTTAAAAGTGCTATATAAATGAAAATTACTTGATTTTTTTCCCACAAAAACTGATTGGTTGACAAAGAACCACTATTTGTCACCAGATTCACACACAACGAGAAGTGCAGGCCTATAGACACCACTGTTTAGGGTCAGTAAGATTTTGTAAGGATGCATTAAATCGATCGAAAAGACTGTAAATATAGAAATTGATAGACACTTCGGTAACACTTTATTTGAAGGGGTGTGCATAAGACTGACATGACACTGTCATGAACATGACATAACACCTGTCATGAACATGAAGGAGTCTTTATGAATGTTTATGACTGTTGTCATTAAGTGTCATTCGGTAAATTATGACACTTTTAATGCAGAGTTGACATTGTTTAAAATGATCAGATCTCTGTGCCTACATGGGGCAACTGATTTTGGCCAGCGTCTACAGATCCAGAGGGGAGTCCACATGTTGCCTGTGGGATGATCGCAGTGGTCGTGCGATTTTCAGAGCCACCATGTCCCTCTCAAGATTCCCCCAGTCCATCTAAATCCAGGATCCTCTGAATCCTCCTCGCCTTCAGTGGAAGCTTGAGATGATGATGAGGGTGCCACATCCAAACCAGGACCTGACTCTCCTGAGTCTGCGGTCAGAGTGAGAAGACAATACCTCCTGCAGCTCACTGGAGGGGTCAGACTGCATAATCATCTCTAAAACTTCACTACAAGTCAAGCCCTCTCTCATGTTGCTTGCTGCTCTTCTCACCATCAAATGACAAGCGTTTATATCCACTTGCTTTGTTTTTGTTTAGTCTGCATTTCTCACCATCAAAAGGCAGCAGATGCATAAATGCACTTACTTTGTTTTTGTTTACTCCATGTAGTTTTGAGAGCTGAAGTGTATATTTTTATTTTCTCAGACGCATCAAGGTGAGTTCTCACACTCTCTCACTCACACACACACACACTCACATATACACACTGTAATATGCTATTATACTCCATATAACTCCATGTAAAAGCCAGAAACTAAGCTTTTTTTTTTGCACAGGCCTGTCTAAAGGGTTAATGGTTCCACCTGGTTATCAACAGTAAAAATGACAAATTTTACCTCTTCCCAACAGGGAAAACCATCAACAATCAAAAATGCATGATTTTATGGTGTCATGGCTTTGCAATCAAAAAATGTGGTTATAATGGAAGTCAATGGGGCAAAAACAGCCACGAACAGTAAATGAGGGAGAAAAAGTTAAAATCTGATGCTACAAAAAAACTAACAATGCATCAAAACCAATGTTGTTTCTAATCTTTGACATGTCTAAGACTGTGATAAAAGGTAAAAAAAAATCCAGTCCACAATCATATTTTATATTGAAAATAAGTCATTTTGTGTGTTTTTTTTTTTCCCAAATCAGTGACATCATTTATGAATTTGGCAATTAAAGAGTTAAAATCCTGAATTTTTTTTAAACATTTAGTAGTTTTAATCAGGACTGAGGTCGGTTAACAGATTTATGCAAACAAATTTGAAAAAAATATTTATCTGATACATTTTTACTGCAGTTTAAAGTAGTGGCTTTTTTCAGCCACGAACATAAAGAAAGGGTAGTGAATTTGAACAATGCACAAGGGTTAAAGATTATAAAAATGAAATCTTTAAAATCAAAGTTATAAAAATAATAAAATGTTTGAAAGTATTTTATTTCCCCCAAAAAAGACAGCAATACAGGGTTAATTGATTCACTAAACGATAATTCGAATAATAAATGTGTTTGCCAGGAGTTTTTCCGATTTGCAGTAGCTAAAATACTAAACATGTTAAAACATGAAAAATAATTATGCAATGTAATTAGGGATCATGCAATCTGTTTATTGGCAAGAGTAATCTGGTTATGAGCATTTTAAACTGTAATCCAATTACAAGTATATAAATATATATCGTACACAAGCACTTCTCTCCTTGGGCTCGTACCTGCATCTGCATTATTTAAAAGGGTCATGAACTGGCTTTTTAAATTTTATTATATTGTTGTCTGAGGTCAACTTATGACGTTCACTTGGTTTTTGCATTCAAAAACATCAAAATGAATAAGTAATAGGCTATTTTGTACCCTAGTTTTGAGCCTACCTGAAAAACACTCGGTTTTTATTGGCGTCTCGCACTGAAAACTTGGAAGTAAACGCCCACAGCTGTGAGTGGATAACAGTTTTGCATATTATAATGAGTTTCAACTCACCTGTCGATGCACTTGGGGGAAATTGTTTTGAAAACATCCAATGTTGTAAAATGGCAACCGGAATGATTCGCCCCTACATGTTCGACCCAGAATCCATGTGTTGCACAATTCCTGTCAGATCCAATATAGACGGCACAGCACCGTTCTTTACTCTTAATCGTCTGCAAATCCAGTCTTGTTTACAAAACAATCCTCAGTGAAATGAAGCGAACAGACGGACAAAGTTTTACCTCATCAGCTGGAATGTCAATAAAAATAAAGTTTATCCATGCAGTCCTATTGGAATCCAAAGGAAGCTTATGCAGCGACTGTCTTCTTCCACAACCAGGCACTGCACAATATTCTGTATTGCTCGGTAACTGGATCTGGATCGGTTTGTCATCACGAGATAGGTATCTATGTTATTTAGCTATGCGTGTAATGCACAAATCAGTGGGCGGGGCTAAACCGGCCGTGTTGAAGTAGGCGTCGATCTTTTTCAACGGGGGTGGTGTTTTATCCTCTTTGACGTCATAGTTCCCCACTTTTAAAAACGCCTGCTGTCAATAAAAGCTGTTATTGGACTAACAAGGCAGTTTTCAGTTCTGAAACTTACAGGATATTCTTATAATATGATGATCTCTTAGATGTCAAAAGCTCAAGGAAAATTTGATTTCTCAGTTCATCACCCCTTTCATCTTTATACTGTTTTCTAGGTTGGTATGGTGGTAGGTACACAGTTTTTTATGATATCTGGGGTTATATATTCACAAAGTAGAAAATAAATTGTGAACCTGTGAAATTTAGGAGCCTACCAACTCTTCCAAAATGACTGAGATTCACTCCTTATTCTAGGACTCTTACATAGTATATTGTTTAAGAGTTCATGGAGCATTTCAAAGCTAAAAGTAAATCCTAAACCAATGGCTTAGTAATCATCCTGAGAACTCCTAAAGCCAATAAAGTGGGAGTATTACCTTTCATCCAGTGTGTACTGTGTAATATAGCGGTCTGTAGTCCCAGCTACTGTGTTCACACAGTTCTGGCATAGAGGGGTTTCAGAAACACAAACAAGAAAACCCAAACATTCAGGAAATTTAACATTTTTTTTAATAACACTTTCAAATTTCCCATTTTTATGGAAGTTCCTCATATAGTACTAGAGCACAGATGTATGCTACATGTACACTGCTACATACACCTATACATTGTCATTCTATATTTGATGACAAGACATTTAGGTTAAGTGTCTCCGAGGCAAAAACGAACATTGAGATATCAGTAATATTCATTTCAAATAAATCCCTAGCCTGTGTGGTTTAAATAACAACTGTAACTGTAACATGAATGAAATTGCAACATTTTCTATATCCAAAACAGGCCATTAGGCAATACAGTATTTGGCTGATATATTGCTAAGATGTGTGCTGAAGTGTATTAAGCATAATCTAAAGATGCATTCAGCCTCATAGCATCACTGGATTGGCACAGCACTTAGAAGAAAGTCATATTTTCAAAACTATATAAAAAGAAAACAACAACCCATTACAAACGACGTAAAACATCACTAAAGATTAGTGATGACTGTAATAAATAATATACAAACCAATAGCAGGACATACATACTCTTCATATAGTAAATGGTCCCAAACCCTGGATTTATCCACATAAAAATCAAACGATAACTAAAAAACTGATTCTTGCATTGAAAAGGAGTCAATAACATCAAACACCAACTTCTCAAGACTGGTTTCACACACATTTCTAATTAGTCCTTATCCGACACCCACCGAAATCAAAACTAGTTTGATTTAGAGAAGGAAACATGAAAAAAACAACCAATTTCAGGACATTCCAGGGACAAGCGATGTAATCAATCTAGTGAAAACACATCACCTCTGCGACGACAAGGCCTCCAAACCAATGTATATTTGCACAGTGGGGAAGTTACAGCGTGGACACATCCAAAACCCAACAACGAAGGGATTCAAAGACTTAAAACAAAACTAAAAAAAAAGAGAGAACAGTGGAATAGCAAAACATTTATAAAATGCTTCATGTTTCATCAAGCTCATGAGTCACACACACAAAAAAAGTCAATGATCAAAGCATTACCACAAATTTGATTCAGTATCAAGTATTTCTCTGTGTTCTGCTTGAAGAGCCCATATTTACAGTGCTAACTCTTGGCATTCCCTTTGGTTTAGTTTCTAAACAATTTATTACACTGCATCTGAAGCATATTCATTTTGGAAATCAAATTTTCAAAAGAAACTGCTGATCTAAACTGGCAATGTTTGTATAAACAGTCACTTGATATTTGTTTCTTGAAAAAGCATCTTGCCAGTAGCTTTTCTCCAAAAATCTATCCAGCTGTGATGTAAGCATCAGTATATTTAACACAGTTACTTCATAAGCCCGTTTTATCTACTGAAAAAGCTGTAAAAGGCCCTATGTCTGCTGCTACATCTGGTGTCAAGGGTAACCACAGCAAACTAGGCTACATACTGTAGATGGCACAATATTTACTGAGAAGTAACTAATCCAAGACGCATATGGTTCGATATGCAACTATTGACTGTTTAATATACGGTAGAGTTAATGTTCTTGACTCGCATGCCATTTGAGAAGAAGGAAAACGTAACGGAGAAGACGTTGACTTCGTCAAGTTTGTATGAACTCTATTATAGACTCTACCGTATCGCCTTATTCTGCCAGGGTTGCTTTGTCTTCATTGTATGTGCGGTCTAATATTGCTTGTGAACAGGATGCTACAGGACTCACTATAGAAAAGTAAAGGCAATAAAAGAACAACACCTGATTGGATTAATAAAATAAAAAAAAAGAGTCTGGTAAGGGTCTGTTATTGGCATTTTGGCAAAAAAAAAAAAAAAAAATCTACAATGTTTTTAAAAAACCACAAAATCTTGTTGGCACCCTGTATTATTTCAAAAGGCATAGTTCAGTCCAAAGTGAAAATTCGGTTATCTATTACTCACCTCATTTAGTTCCAAACGGTGTGACTTTTCTTCTTCTAAAAGAAGATATATTAAAGAATCTCTGTTTTTTTGTCCATACAATGAATTTCAATGGGGTTCAATGTGGTTTTGACCCATTTGACATTACTCAAAAAAGAAAGTCAGTCATACCTCTTTGGAATGACATGAGATTTTAGTTTTGAAAAAACAGATCTTTAATTTTTAGGTAAACTATCCCTTTAAGGCCAAACCATTAAACCATTGGTGTGCGAATTGATT
This sequence comes from Pimephales promelas, assembly GCF_016745375.1. The sequence continues at coordinate 1,168,892 of NW_024121954.1, read as the reverse complement.
TTACTTTGTGTAGACTTCACATTTAATGCGATGAAAATAAAAAAAGCCATGATCAAACTCAACTTAATCTGAAGAAAAAAGTTGTTTTCTTAAGAATTCTTAAGACTCGTTTATTTTTTACAATCTATAACCCATTGAACACACAGCAGCCTCAACCCTGTGATATTGCACCAACCCTGACTAAAGTCTAGATCTGCAAAACATCCACCACATGGCAGACTAACAAAGGCTGACAAAGCATTAAACGCATAGTGAAACAGCCATCAGACCTGACTTTAAGAGCCACCATGAGAACAACAAGCACTGGTTTACCAAACGGAAGACCGAAACTGCTGATTCACGTTTTTTTTTTATCAAGTCCGGACGTGTAACTGTGCAGTAATGTGGACGAAACATCACATAACAGGAGGGTGCGTCTTTCTCTACAACTTCATTCAGTCTTCTATTTTACTCAATTTGCTGGCGTGGAAGGTGCAAATGACAACATAGGATCGATTGCTTGGATGTTTCTCTGCTTTCTCTTTTTGGTTGGGAAAAAAGTTTAAATGTGACATTTTGAAACCACTGTACTGCTTAGGTTCACGTCTCTTTCATCAATAACTTATAGGCATTGAGTCAGTGAATCAATAACCACTATGTAAAAAGTCAATATGAGCCAAATAATTATTTGACCAATCGATCAAGTCGGTCTTGTTTGACGCGTGTAAAACGACTGTTCAAGCTGATACCAAACAAAGTGCGTCATAGGTACCAACACCTTAACCAGCGAGGCAAAAGCACTTGTCCAGGCACACAAAGTATCGGCCAAGCAGCACAAAAAAATGCAAGAGCGTGTGAACAGGAACCATCCTTAACTGTAAGGAGGACTCACAGAGCTCCGGTTCAAGACCAGTGATCGGGGAGCCGTTCAGAAGTTTTGTGTGTTGAAGGAGTTTGTGGTGTAGGTGGCGGTATACGGTGGAGGAGGAGGACTGGTGGTGCTGAGTTCAGGGAAGGGCTTCAGGCCCATCTGTTTATTGTCCTGGAGCTTCTTCACCACCACACGGCAGAACTCCTCACTGTGCCGCTCGCACGTGTCCAGAAGCTTCCGCACTTTGGCCGTACGTGTGGCTTGGTTCACGACCAGTTCGTAGTCCTCGCGCATCAGCAGCTCACGAGACAACAGAGCGTCTAAACTCTGATTGAGACACGCCTCCGTCATCTGCCGCACAACCTCCTCCCTTCGAGCAGCGATCCAGCGAGCCGCCGGTCCTTGAACGTCCAATGCTATGGCAAAATCTGCAAAGACAAGTCAGGAGGCGGACATTAAGTTCTGAATCAAGGGATGTCAAAAGTACTGGTACTCTGCACTAGGGCTGGGCGATAAGTACAAAATATTCTTTCAGTAATCGCCTTTAAAAATGTTGCAATATCTGATATATCAGGGATTGAAAGTGAAGTGGTTTGTTCTGAGTAAACAATAAGCTATTTTTCATTTCGGCTCCAGATGTCTCATTTCAAAACGTTACTGGGGAGAACGAAACGAAATAACACTTCTGCTTGCTTTTAGGGACGGCGAAAACTAAAAATCTTCTTGACCGACCACCGAGCCTCATTAGCCAGTTGAAACCGGTTAACCGATTGGTTTAAAATATGCTACGCTATTTGAAATAAGAGCCATTTTGAGCTGCGCCTGCAATTTTACAACTACTATGTTGCATCTCTCTGCCGTTCTGCCTCCCACTCACACACAAACACACTGCCCCGGCGCCGCCCTTCCACTCATGTCATTTTTTTTTTAATCCCCATACAACGCGAAACATGAGTCCCGCAAACGCGGCGCCAAGTAATCAGAGGACAAATGGCTCCTTTTTAGTTTTTGAAATAGTTTGGGTACAAGGTGATCGCGTTGAAAATAAAGGCGTTAGTCTAGCGTTACAAGCTCATTTGAAACATTGTCGTGGCTCATTTAAAGGGTTAGTTCACCCAAAAATCAAAATTAAGACATTAATTACTACAGTGGCTCAACTATAAGTTTATCAAGCGACGAGAATACTTTTTGTGCGAAAAAAACAAACAAAAATAACGAGTTTATTCGACTATTCCTTTTCTTCCTTGTTGGCCTGAAACGAGACTTCCTTAGATTTCCACGACGCATGCGTGAGAATTGCGATCTCCTTTAGCTACTTCAGTTCAATTCTCGCGCATGCGTCGTGGAAATCTCTTGAAGTCTCGTTTCAGGCCAACAAGGAAGAAAAGGAATAGTCGAATAAAGTCGTTATTTTTGTTTGTTTTTTTTCGCACAAAAAGTATTCTCGTCGCTTGATAAACTTATAGTTGAGCCACTGTAGTCACATGGAATATTTAAACATTTTCTTCATTGACTTTCTGGGCCGTCAAGAGGCAGTCCCTTAGGAGCCAATGTGGTAGTGATCCACCTCTCAAATTTAATCAAAAATATCTTCATTTGTGTTCCGAAGACGAACGAAGGTCTTACGGGGTTGGTACAGCATGGGGGTGAGTAATTAATGACTTAATTTTCATTTTTGGGTGAACTAACCCTTTAAGGAAATGACAGCTCTGAAGAGACACCGCTTTGAGGTAACGTTAACGTTAGTGCTAACATCATCACCTTATCTGTTACCACTGAAATGTAGATGTAATATATTTCCAAATTTAAGCCCAGCAACTTACATCTGTGACATTCTTTTAGGTGAAATGGTCCCACACACTATTTTATTTGCACGCTTCGTCCTGTCGTCTGCCCTGGCTCTAACCTCGAGTGTTTTAGCCTGAAGCCTTTACTTTTCCCAAATCTTGTTAGCGTGCAAACCCAAACGCTGTGACCTCACGCCAAATGTTTTTATTTTTATTTTTTTACAGACTACCGACAACTTCGATCGGTTAACGTTGATACGGTCAACCATCGTTCAAACAGTCATCGGTTAACATCCCTAATTACTTTATTTGGAAAAAGAAGAAATTAAAATTTTTTTGGTGAACTAACCCTGACTGACTAACCGTGTCATATCACCTCGGAAGCAAGTTGAACTACACTCTCAGAAAAAAAGGGTACAAGAGTTCTCACTGGAACAGTAGTACCCTTTAAAAAGGTTGTGATATGTACTATTTAGATACTATGTACACTTCAGTACCAATGCGTACCTTTAAGGTACTAATATGAACTCTTTAGGTAAAAAGGTGTAACTTTTGGGGTGACCGCTTTTATACATTGTCAGAGAGTGCAGCAACTTTAAAAAAGAAACTGCAGATGCCTTGGACCTGTTTAGGGTGTGGCTAACAGGTGTAGATACCTTGTGGGTATGTCTGCAGAGTGAGGGGTTGAATGACAAGAGCCAGATCACTTTCACTTTGAGGCGCATGTGGTTTGAAAGGTATGTTGAGGTCGGACACTGGCGGTGCCGTCGGGTTTTCAGCACCGAGGTTGTTTCGAGAGCAGTGGTCCATAAGAGGTTTTGGAGGATCAAGTGGAAGGGACATTAACGATGACTGCGGACCAGCTTGAGCACTTGACACACCTGATGATGATATAAAACAGCTACAATAAACAAACCAATAAAAAAAAAAAAATACAAAAAGCAGAATATTAAGAGCATCAACCCCAATGTTTTGTCATCATTTACTCATCAGATTTTTTCACACTGTGCTTAACCCAGGGTTGTCATTCTAAACAACACTTATAATTAAGAAGCAGGGTTAGCACTTTTATCCGGGACTATAGCACCACTTTTGCATTGCTTCTTCATTCTTAACTTTATAGTCCGAAAAATCTATTCAGGAGAAAATTTCTTATAATAGTATAAGGATGTGCAACGCTATGTAAACAGGTCGCATTGCTGCATTTTTCCAATCAATGACATTGACGAAGCAAACAAGCAAATAATAATGTTAACCAAGGATTTAGGAATATAGGGAAATTAGAGCTTTTAGGGTATAAAACTTTCGTTTATCTTCAGAACACAAATGAAGATCTTTTTAATGAAATCTCAGAGCTTTTGGTCTCTCCAATGACAGCTATGCAACTACCACTTTGACACTTCAAATACTTTATAAAGAAGTACTGAAAATACTAATCCAATACTAATCAAATCCATATGAATTGATGGGTTCAATTCAATCTGTTCATATATAAAGTGATTGAGTCTCTTCAGAAACTTTGGACTAAACTGCTAAAGTTGATCTCGTTATGAACTTTTTGAAGAGTCAAACTTTCAGTTGCGTAGCTGTCAACAGAGGGACAGAAATCTCTCAGATTTCATCAAAAAGATCTTTGTTTGTGCTCCGAAGACGAATGAAAGTTTGAACTGAAGGTTTGGAACGACATGATGGCGAGTAATTAGTGACAGAATTAAAACTATGCTTTTAAGAATAGTCAGGAATAATTGTTAACCCAGGTTGAGTACGATTAATTTGAAACGTGAAGCAAGATAACCCAGGATTCCATTAACCGTAGTTTAAAATGATCCAGGGTTAACCATTTCAAGTGTGAAAAGCCCTATTGTGAGTTTCTCATTAAGCAATTCCAGCAATTTTGTATCCCATGGAAGAAATTAAGTCATCCAAGTGGGGAACAGCATGAAGGTGAGAAAATGACGGCAGACTATCACTTCTATAATTATCCCTTTTAAGAAGAAATGAGTCCTGCCTTGAGAGGGATTTGATATGGTAAGGAAGCCTGGATGTGACATTTCTGCTTCCTGGGAAGAGCAAGAGCAAGAGCCGGATCCTGATCCAGATGTGGAACTGTTGTCCTGTCAAATAACATGAAGAAAATTAAGAAAATCTTTAGACTGTTCTCATCTTTGTTTAAATTCTGAATCAACAACATAGTATATATATATATATATATATATAAACACACAGAACAAAATTCTGAATGCAACACTTTTCTTTTTGCCCCATGGTGGCAGTGAGGTTATGGTATGGGCAGGCATTTGTTATAGACAATAAAGAAAGGTGCATTTTATTGTAGGCGCATCACGAGTAGCATAATGTATGAGACGCTGGCGTGACAACATTGCCCAACATCAAATAGCAAATGTAATGTAAGCGGAAACGAAACTGAGCTACTCGGAGTCATTGTTGTGTGGTTGATGGACCGTTTATCAGTTTGGACCAATGCAGCGCGAGCCGATCTTCATCATCAGCACTGTTACTACACAGCCAAATCCAGTAAAGAAAGCATTTGAATTTGCCACTGAAGTAATTACATCGCTGAGAGATCTAGTGAGAAACATTCACATTTCTCTGTTATTAACGGATCAAACAGCGCGAGGAGAAACATTGTGCCATGAATGAACTAGCCAGTGTCCACAGATCAGCAACATTCACCATGGGTTTACTGTAGTAACACTACTAACTGTAATCATGGAAGTTTGGCAGGAATAGTAGGCTATAATGCTTTCAAGTAACATCACGTCGGTTTTATTTTGACATTATGAATACAATTGCTGCCCTCAAATGTTAATCTGAACTAAAATAAACCCATTTCTAACTACTACAATATTACACTTAATTTTGTCCAAGGAGCGGTTTTGTTTTATATTTCTCCAAAGAAAAGTCAAGTATAGCAAAAAAAAAAAAAAATACTTTGTTAGTTTTAATAAAAATATAAGTACAAAAAAATTAAAATCAAGGAAATTTCTCTGGCATTTATTTCTTTTTGCTGTATCGAAAACTGAATTTTGTAAACCGTCACCCCCCTAATATATATATATATATATATATTATATATATATATATATAAACTTACTGGCCAAGGGACGTTTTGCTCCTTTACACTCTTTTCCTCAATTCTTTTCCCATTTGTTTGAGTTGATGAGCAACCGCTTGATGGCCTCATATACTGATGGGAGGAAGGAAAGAAATTGCAATAAAATCAATAGTTTTTGACCTCACAACCTGAAGATACAATCAAACTAATTCCACTTAGTAAATCCAGACTAATACAGGCATGAATAATAATAAAAAAAAAAAAATTATAGTCCTCCTTACATAATACATCCATGTATGGTCAGTCTAAACCCCTTAAAGACTCACCTTTGTTCGTTTGACTTCCAGCACCGCTTCCAAGACATCAATCTCATCGAATCTTCTCAACATGGGCTCCAGTTCAATAAGACAACCTGTAAGATACAGACAAAGCAGCTATTAAGCTACAGTTAATAAACAAAACTGAATGAGTCTTGCGGAAGAACATTGAATCTGGAGTTGTTACAGCTATATTTAGTTCTCTCAGTTCATTGTGTTTTAGTGTGGTTTGCCCTGTGCCTGTGGTTTGTTAATTAGCTCTACACTTGTTGTTTTCCGTTGATTGCTCCTTTGTGTATTTGAGCCATTAGTTCAGTCTGTTCCATGTTCGGTATGGTTTATGAGAATGTGATATCGCTATATCAATCTCCTATTTTTTTTCTCTTTGTTTAATAAAGAAGTATTTTTGATTCATTTTTGTTTGTTTGCGTCTAATGCTACAGTGACGCATTGCTGCCACATACATATTATTTTTTCCCCTCAATTATGTCGTAATAACGAGATCGTATGCCGTTAAAACGACAATATAATGCTAATGCGCACAGAATTTGGTACAAATAAAACAGATTTTGAGGAAACGCATTTCATAGGGTCCTAAAAATGTCATTTTTGTTCAACTTTTAATAAATTGTTCAATTGTATATAAGTTTTATGATTTCATTTAATTAGACATGCTTTTTGTTTACTAAAAGAGTAAAAAAAAAAATTAATTTGGGAAAAAGTAGTGATCTACACGTTTAAAAGTTTGTAAAACCACTTTCACCCAAAACATATTGAACTCTAACGAACTCAGGTCAGCGTCAAAAGCTCTTACTCAACATTGCCTAGAGTTTACCAGGACGTAAAATGTCTACTCTTATTGGGGAATGTTTAGAAATAAAGCATCAATGCCTAAATCTAGATATTAGACCTTCGCATTAGTTGATTTAATAACCATTTTATTAACCCATATCTGGTTAAATAATTCTATTTGGAAAAAATGACATGAAGATGACCCCACAGCTCTCTCTCTGTCTGTCACAGTCAATTCCTCAGTCCCCTGATTTGTAGCAGTGTATGCAAAAGAGAATTTGTCAGAAGAAAACTGAACTCTAATGACTCAACATTTTACCTGACTAACTCACAAATTTGATCATGAGCTGACAAAATTGCCAGTAAAGAGTAAAGACCAATGACACAATTGTGGTTAGATGTTTAACTATGTTACAAACCACAAGAACAGGTCACCCAACTGGTTCGTGACAGGATGAGTCAAACAGGGATTGTGAAAAGCAGAGGAAAGGTCAAAGGTTGATAGGCTGACACTCACTGAGAAAGGAGGGGCGTTCGTCTGGGTTGGCGGTCCAGCCGCAGGTCATGAGGTTAATGAGGGTCTCTCGACTGGGAATGTCCGCAGGCAGACTGTCCAGGCCTGTGTCGGGCCGGGATCCTCGGAGGACGCTGAACATGATTTGCATGGGATTGGTGGCGTCTGCACACAGAGTGAACAAAAAGACAATGTCAGAATGTTGAATATTGTCTGGATAGATGACTGCTGCAGTTTATGAAATGGAGAAGGAAGTGATCATGAGGGGAACTCTCGATTTTGCATCAAAAACATGACAGCATAACCTGCTTAGTACGGAGTACAGCTGCACAATGAATCTGAATTTGAAACTATTAAACACTGTCCGTGCCTGAGTCAGTCGCTGTTTGGATTTGAATAGGCAAGTGCTTAAGAGTCTATATGATTGAATCTTGACATTGTGATCCTGCAATAGGGCAATATTCCTACATGGTTGTTTAAGAAATTAAAAGCTACACACTCCAATTAGGGTTAGAAGAATTGTTGCCAGACACGTAACATTCACACATCACGAGTTCTCTAAGAATGGAGTAGTACTGAAAAGTTCACGGGTGTGAGTTTGGTTATAGAATGAGGTTGTCACTCCCATAAACAACTGAATAATGGGTGAACCTAACCATATTAAAGACTCAAATACAGAACTGACTGCTGTGTGAACATGGCCTTACAACAGATCACAGAAATGTCTATTTTATGCATGAATTCAATGGCAAATCAGGAGTTTAAATTAGTCTATAATAAGGCCATTAGCAATGACAGTTATTAGTCTGACAGGTTAAGCAGTCTGATTGACATATTCATTAGTAGAGGCAGTCCAGAGAGTCGTTTAAAGGAGAACTGCGGCACAAAATGAACCTTTGGTCTAATAAAACATCGATATCTAGTCAACCGTTCAATGAGATTTGCTTTCATGATAATCGAATGTAAAGAGTTTCATAAAAACTCTTTAGCGTATAATGCTAGTACTGGGGGCATGGGGGCATTTACTGAATAAAAAGAAATCGCTAGTTTATACCACTAACAAGGCTCAAAATAGCCCCACACAGTAACATAATGAGGCTCCATACATGCAAAACAAAACATTGAGAACTTTGTAAGTGTACAGACCGTTTAATAAGAAGATATTTTATAAAGACAGTTCACTTCGTGTTTTCAGGCGGCGCCATCTTTAGAAAACAGTCTCAACTAGTCAAACCACGAACGACGTGCTGAGTGATCTGAACTGTATGAAGTTCAGCGAACTTCTGAACGGCTTTCGGGGTTCGACTTAGACACTATTTTCTAAGATGGCTCCTTTCTGTATAAACGAAGTGAACTGTCTTTATAAAGTATCTTCTTATTAAACGGTCTGTACACTTACAAATGCTTCGTTTTGCATGTATGGACCCTCATTATGTTACTGTGCTAGTGTGGGGCTATTTTGAGCCTTGTTAGTGGTATAAACTAGCGATTTCTTAATCCAGAGTTCTCCTTTAAGTGTGGCATAATACAGCCTTTTCAAATGATCGAATAAAACCATATGTAGACACATGGTGCTATTTATTATGTCCTTTTATTACATTTAATTAGGGTGGTTATTGCAGTCTCGAGTGCTGCAGTTCTAATTCGTTTGTTGTTCCACTCTAATTGAGATTAGCGTTCATGGTATATTACTGTATAAATATATATATATATCAGTATTCACATTCAGAGCTGTTTCCCCATGTTGCCTTGCCGCATCATGATTTTATTCACGCTGCTAGGCAGTCTGGACACCATGAACCAAATTTTCCCCTGAAATAGGGAACCAATCACAGAACAGGGAGGGAAGCACAGGCGTATTTGACAGATCTACAGGCGCATTTGATAGACATTCGTAGCACCCAATAATACGGCTCTGGGCATTCGTAAATATAATTTGTGGAATATAATTTTTTTTTTTTTTTTTTGGTTAACACACACATCACTAAAATAGCGTGCTTTACCAGCTACAGAGAAACTGGCAACCAGACAACAGAAAAGTGATCGATCTTCACGCATTCTACCAGCACGGTTAGACTGCCGTACCAAGAATTACGGGGCGAGAACGGGTAGGAACCGTGCCGTACCAGTGGAAACATAACTGGAACTCTTCTTAGATCCTTTTGGACATACATTGGAAAAGTGGCTTATGTTTTGTTGTCTTTAACACACAAAGAAAATAAACTACTCTTAAAATCAGATTCAGCTCAAAATAACGTCACGTCAAACTCAAATATTATTTGCATTAATGAACAAATCAAAAATTAGCCAACAGCTCCAGGCTGATGTTTTAATAAATTATTAATATTAAATGTGACTGTTGATGAAACACATGAACTTTTTCATGTGACTGTTGATAAAAATATCATAGGATCAAGTTTCCAGTGTGCTTTACCAAGAAACAGACGGGTGTTTCTTAATAAAGCACTCCTTGTTATGATGAACTTCTTGACTCCTTGTTAACCCAAGAACCGCTAAAACCAATTCAATTGGTTTCAGAATTGTGAATGGTTTTGAAAATGTTTAAAACTAGATTAATTTAAAGATCTGATCCAAAAGAATGATCCCTTTATTATTTTTGGCGATGTTTAAAAAAAAAAAATGAGTCTAACAAAACCTGTCATGGACTTCACTGGTCCACTTCTCTCTCACTCAGCGTACCCCTACCTTCAAATGGTATCCGCCTCGAAAGCACTTCCCACATGATGATGGCGTAACTGAAAGAGGAAGCACAGAACAGATGAGTGAATGGTTTCACTGTTGCCATGTACTCTCTAAACCACATCTGGCAATCCCCTTTGGAGATAAAACCTGTCCAATCAGCCCAGGGATTTCAACATATGCCCTATGACTAATCACAAAACCTGAGGTCTGTTGGCAGGATGACATTTAGCTCCTAAATCACTTCCTTTTTTTGACCAGCACAGTAGATAAATAAAATAAAGGCCTCTTTGACAAGTAGTTTTGGTGAACTATGATGAGTGAATCCAGAAACTGGTTTATGATTAATTTCCAAGTTTCCCCTTATCTTTATTTGTTTTGGAAAACTGGTGAAATTCTATAATAATCCACCTAAAATGTCCAATATCCTACACTGACTGCTACATTCCTCTCTCCCACTCAATATCTGATGCATTTCTGATGGCCAATAGATTTTCTTCTTTTTTTTTTTCATTCATTTGTGGCTTGGATTATTTTATTTATTTTTTTAGCCAATAAAATATTTAGAGATTACCAGGGGCGATTCTAGGGTCAGAGCTTTAGGGGTGCTGAGCACCCAGTGACCCCACTGCCACCACCCACATTTTACACCTATATACGCTCCCTCTCTCTTTTCATTTTATTTATTTGCTTATTTGTAAGGGGGACAGTGTACACATTAATCAATATTAGAACAATTAAAATGTACCCGAGTTAGCTAAAAGAGCTAATTTTCATTGGTAGTTACTAGTTTATTAAAGATATTAACAAATTTGTAAAACTATGTTGGGTGGACTCTGTTCCTCTAGGGGGGTTCGGGGGCATGCTCCCCCGCTAGAAAATTTTGTAAATTTTAAGGTTAAATGCATCAATCTCGTGCCCTTTGAGAGATCAAAATTAAGAGCTTCAACCCATGAACTGCTCATTGAACAAAGAAAAAGCATTGATTTGTACCAGGACAATAAACAGGGCACAAGCATCTTTTTAATTATGAGTCTCAGTCTGCATTACATTATCAATGGTTTTTTAGGATGCCAAACAATTATTATAATAATGTAAAAATGATTTATATAATTATTCATATATGATGTAAAATCCATATAGCCTATAAATGTACTATATGTGAAAATGAACATTTCAAAAGTATATTTTAGTCAACATTATACTATATGAAAATTAAAATACTTTTGTCATATTTCTAACCTTGCAAGAAATAAACCCTTAAGTTTGTATATAGGAGAAAATACCAGATATAACCATGCTTATCGCGTGAGCAAAGTGCACACTTTTCTTTAAATCACCCAGCAAAATTGGATGCCTATTCTTAAAGTCTTGTGCTGTTTTATATAGGCACAAAGCCATATCATGGATTCGATTTTAGTTTGTTGGCAAAATATAACACTAGAGCCCTTTATGTTAGGTTATACATTTTACATCTATATGTGTTGGGAAAAGGGAGAAGAGAGAGTTCTGCAAAAGGCGGAATCGAACTCAGGTCGGGTGCTTTCAAGCACATCACTCACGCACTACGACCTACGCCACTGTACTTACTCTGTGACGTGCATCTATTTACTAGAAAGACAGGCACTTACTGCAAATATACGCTCCGTTATCGAAAATGCAAAAAAAAACAAAAACATTTTTTTCTTCCCCCTCGCTTGGGCGCATGGCGAACTTGCAATGTATAGATTTTTTCCGACCGGCCCGCTAGACTAAAACAGTCCGAAAATAAACACTTATAGTTGTACCATGGTGATTCAGGATGCTGACTCCAGTACTCACCGACATGGTTTCGGAATCGGAACAACTGAAAGGAAAAAAAGTGTGAGACACAGCTCTGGAGCGTCTCAGTTGATTCACAAAACTACCTAAGGCCCGGATTCTTCTCATAACTCTGCGTGTGTTTCGCGCTGGATGACGGCCGTGCTGAGCGGTGCAGGTACAAATAAGTAACATAGAAGAAGAGAAATATTTTCATTTCATTTTAAACCACAAACTACTGAGTATGTTTTGGACATTATTTAACCGTGTCAAAGACGAACAAAATTTTTAGAATAACAACATTTCTTGCTCCAAGTTTTAGGGGTGCTGAGCTCCTTTTTAGGGGTGCTGAAGCACCCCTAAAAAGGGGCTAGCCTCGCCCATGGAGATTACTAGAAAAAGCGTCATGAAGGTTCAAGGTCCAAAAGACACTTTCAGATATAAACGAAAAAGATATAAAAGATATAAACCTTTCCTTAGAATTGGACCTTATACCTCACATTTGCTAGTTTATATCTCACAATTCTGACCAAAGACAGTCTCAAAAAAACAAAAAAAAAACACTGGTGTTTCTGACGCCAATCAGGTCAACGTGTGATCATCAACGAGTAGCTCTCTGAGCTGGTGTGAGTGAATGGAGGTGGGGATAATTTGCATATTCATTGAACCGCATATACTAAATGAGTTGCATTCAACATACATACATAAATTTTTTATAAGAAAAAAAAAACATTTAAATTTGTTATTTGGTGATCAAAGATGAGTTTTACGGGATACAATTATTGACTACAGGGGACTCTGCCTAATGACAAATTATTGACTACAGGGGGATTTATGTAATAATTTGTTAGACAGAACTGTTAAACAGAGGCCGTAAACGAATGAAGACGCTGTGCGCTCAACGCCGGTGTTCTCAGTCGTCAAAACAAAAACCAAACAAACAAACAGATAAAGATATAAGCCAAAATTGATATTTAAAATACTGGCCGATACACTTAGGGTGGTGATGGCGCTGTGGATAAGACACATGTCTTGGGTGTGAGAGACCAGGGTTCGGATCCCTGAGCAAGACACTTAACCCCTAGTTGCTCCAGAGGCGTGCAACTCCTGACAATTGCAAGTCGCTTTGGATAAAAGCGTCAGCTAAATGAATAAAATGTAATTCTGCACGTGTAGCATGGCAGAAATATAGTGGTGTGGAAACACCTCATCCGTGTGCAGTGTGAGTGCTCTAACCTGCTAACATGGGCAATCAAAAAAATATGGCCTGCATACGTACTGCAAATGGATCATATTTGAAATAGGTGTAATACAACGCAGTGATTGGACAAAAGCTCATATCATATATACGCATATACTCATGATGTTGGTACAACTTTTCTGTTAAAGCAGAAAAAAAGAACACCTCCCCCTTAATAATAAACAATGAGTGCATTGTTTTCAGTACATATCCGTTAGGTGATAACAAAAATAAGTGTCTCAAAAAATGTTTTTTAGGGTTTCAAGACACTTTCAGATGTCTTATTGACTTTTCCAGGCCTGAAAATCTTTTTTTTTTTAAATCATTCAATTTTTTTTAATGGGCTCTATGCACGGCGTTATTTCCGGTGAAGGATTAAGGATGCTCGATAACTTCCGCCGATCATAGAGTCCAATGCAATACCGAGAGTTTCTATTGAATTTTATACTCCATGGTTATACTAATGAAACGTTAGTCACAAAAAAAGATAAAACAGACACCCCTCGTTGTGTTTATGATTCTTTTTAAAATTATATTAAATAAACATAACTATATATAAATTTACATCTAAACGTATGTACGTTTCGTTTCAAAGACGGGAGGACAGTAAATATTGAAGACTCTGCCATAATCCCGTTTTCTCCGGTTTTCCTCCGCTTTAATCTACACAACCGGAAATGGACGAGCATCCTTACGTCAAATGCGGAACTTATGCGTGCATATAGCCCATTCCCTGACATTTCCAGGCTCACCACAGAGACTGAGAGTGAGACTAATCTGACAGGAATTTTGCTGAGTCAGCAACAGACTGGTGCCATGGTGCACTAAGAAAAGCTGAACGTCTCAAAGGGCTGCCCCAAAAATAAGAGAACTGAGAAAGCAGTAGTTTAAAAATCCTGTAGTAGAAATCATTTGAAACTCAGGGAGGAAGTTCACTCAATCCAGGCAAAACTGGAAGCTTTAAAGAATCTACAGAAACTGACCTGTACATGTCATATTTGACATCGGTTCTGCGGTTCTTGGAAGGTTCGTACTCCTCAGGTGGCATATAGATGACCGTGCCTCCCATTTCGGCAGGTTTGGAGCCGGACCCTTTAGTGATTGAGAGCTGACGCCATTTAGACAAGCCAAAATCTGCTATCTATCCATAAACACATACATACAAGACACACCTCAGATTAGAAAGTTCACTGTGATGTTACAACAAAATATATTCTAAATTTATACTGACTAATGTTTGACTCAAATGAACCGATATGGGTTTTTCAATATCGAAAGACCAGGGTAGGAGTTGTGTCAGTCAAGCTCCAAAATTACAACAACAAAAAGCACCATTGCACTGCATTCATCTTGGTTTCAAACATACTGGCATTTCTTTTCCATTTACAACGAAAAGAAACTAGGACTTTTAGCAGCTAGCTTTGAATAATGACTAATATTTTTTGAATGAAAAGCTATTATATGAAGTCTTAGAAGTCTTAAAATACTACACCAAACATAAGAGCACTCTCATGATACTTTTATGGTGTTTTGGTGTAATTTTTGCCGTGTCAGCGTCAGTAAAAGAGTGACCAGCACATTATTCAAAAATATTTCCTGCCATGTTCCATTGAAGAAAGTCACACAAGTTTGCAATTATATGAAAGTAAATTATGACAAAATGGTTGTACAACACTTTAAATTAGTAAGTTACAGATTTAGATTTAAAAAAGTTACAGATTCACCAAAGCACAATTATGGAATTAAGGCATTTTTTTAAAATCTACAAAAAAAAAACATGTTAATAGGTTATAGCTGATTTACAAGGTACAATAAGTATTCACGTATCACGTTCAAAAGGGTAAATAGTACGTTTTGGACAAAAGCTGGACAAAAATGTACACATGGATCTGAATGCACACACAGAAAAAAAAAAAAATCAAATTGTCTAAACACACAAACCTTAGCATGGTACTCCCCATCCATCAGGATGTTCTGAGTTTTGAGATCATGGTGTAGAAGGGGTGGTGTCATATTGTGGAGGAAGTTGACTCCTAGAGCGATCTCATAAAGAAAACGTAACCTCAATGGCCAGGCCACCATTGGGTACATATCTTTCTGTAACGCAAAAAGAAAACAGAAAGGAACATTGAGCGCCAAAAAGGGGAAAGTGAAACTGTGCATTACTCAAACGCATTACGCTAATACGACAAGACTAAACAGAAAGCGTGTCATGTAAAGGAATGCTGTTTGTACAGTTGTACCTCATGTAGGATCTCATCCAGTGAACCGTTGCTCATGTACTCAGTCACAATGCAGAAGAACTCAGGCTCGTTACACACCCCAAAGATCTGGATGATGTAGTTAAATCGAGCTTTGTGAAGCACCTCAGCTTCCTTCAATAAACAATTCCTTTCCCTGGGAAAAAACAAAAACCTTAATGATTATACAAGGGCTGGAAGGGTTTCTCAACCACCATATAATATTATGCGTTTCGAAAGAGTGTCAAGGTTTCCACAACTTTTAACCATTATTCATGATTTGTTCTTTGTATAACGTTCATTGTTCCGAGGATTATTCAATGAAAACCTTGACAACCTTGTCTTTTTTTGGTACAGGTCCAACTTATATTTTAGCTTAAATCCAGGCGATACTGATAAGCTTATAATTATTTTCATATTATGGATGAATGATATTAAAATTCTGTTCCGAGTTGGTCTAAACAAATGAAAAATAAAACATTAAAAACTAAAATCAATCATTAAAAAAACTACAAGTAAGTTGAGGCATTCCAACATTATAATATGCAAAAACAAAAATTATATTACGCCTGGAATCTGCTAAAGATTACAATGTTGTGTTCGGGTCATTTTGACAGGGAGAGGATTTTCTTTTTCACAAAAATGTTAAATGTTATCGAATTGGACTGAAAACTACTCCCCAAATACAGTGGGGAGAAGAAGTATTTGATATACTGACGATTTTGCAGGTTTTCCCACTTACAAAGCAAAAGTCTATAATTTTTATCATAAGTACTCTTCAACGGTGAGTGACGGAACCTAAAACAGAAAATCACATTGTATGATTTTTTTCAAGTAATTCATTTGCATTTTATTGATGACATAAATATTTGATCAGCTACCAACCAGTAAGAATTCCAGCTCTCACAGACCTGTTAGTTTATCTTTAAGGCTTTCTTCACACGGAAACGATCTGAAGAGAAAGCGCAAAGGTGGCGTTGCGTTATCACTTTTTATTCTGTGTTTACGCGAGCGTTATGAGTTGGAAATCTGAGTGCATATGGTGATGCAAAAGTGTGTGAAATTCGATGTAGTATACACTCCAGGCAGCTAGGTGGCGATGTGAGGCACTGCCACACAACACCACCAAGTCCACGTGCCTGCGTAAAACCTTCACTGTCTAGCAGACGTTTGCGTTTTTACTCTTTAGACGGGAATGCGACAGTGGAGCATTTTCAAGACTTCCTCTCTGGAGGGTGGTTTCACTTTTTTCCGTTTTTAATGCTGCGTTCATGTGCTATGGTAATTATGGTAAATACCAAAAGCCGACGTGGAAAATGCACATGAACACCCCCTCATGTGGTATTTACCACTGGGCAACTCGTAGAATATTTTGATGGACGAGTTCCCGAGATGAAATAACCTTTGACCATTTCAAAATGGCGGTGAGCACCGCGAGAGTCGTGAATGTAAAAAAAAAAAAAAATTATATACTATTCATGATCTAGGAAATATACTGCATATTATTTACCTTTTGAGTTTTGATAAATCATGTTCTTGCTGTTGCAGATGACTTAAGCAAGCTAAAATAGTTTTAGCTAAATAATAGGTCTGGATCTCCATCTTTTTACCACATTATGACAACAACTTGAACGCAACACACTGGTAAATACCAGTTCACAAGTAGAAAATATGAAGAGTTCAGATGCAAAAGCCTCTAAATGCCATTTGAAATTTTCTTCTAAAATGACCATTTTTATCAAGCGTGTATATTTAAGTTCAGTAATTTCACTTAAATGGCAATGAAGATTACCTATTAATTGTCATTTAAGTGAAATCACTGAACTTAAATATACAAGCTTGATAAAAATGATCATTTTAGAAGAAAATTTCAAATGGCATTTAGAGGCTTTTGCATCTGAACTCTTCATATCCTATTTTCCATAGCACGTGAAGGCAGCATAAGCCCCAAAAACGCCATCGCCGTGTAAACGAAAGGCACATCCGATACAATATTTTTACGTTTTCACCCGCGAGCGTTCTAGAGAACTTCTAGAAAATGGAAGAAGTTCAAGATGACGGTCAATCTCCCTCGGTCTGGGGCTCCATGCAAGATCTCACCTCGTGTGGCATCAATGATTATGAGGACGTTGAAGGACCAGAACTACACAGCAGGACCTGGTCAATGACCTGAAGAGAGCTGGGACCACAGTCTCAAAGAAAACCATTAGTAACACACTACGCCGCTAAAGATTAAAATCCTGCAGCCCACGCAAGGTCCACCTTCTCAAGCCAGTGCATGTCCAGGCCCGTCTGAAGTTTGCCAAAGGGAGAAGGTCATGTGGTCTGATGAGAAGAAAAAAAAGCTTTTTGGTCTAAACTCCACTCGCTGTGTTTGGAGAAAGAAGGATGAGTACAACCCCAAGAACACCCTCCCAACTGTGAAGCATGGAGGTGGAAACATCATTCCCTGGGGATGCTTTTCTGCAAAGGGCACAGGACAACTGCACCGTATTGAGCGGATGGATGAGGCCATGTATCACGAGATCTTGGCCAACAACCTCCTTCCCTCAAGTAAGAGCATTGAACATGGGTCGTGGCTGGGTCTTCCAGCATGACAACGACCCAAAACCGCCCTGGAGTGGCTGTGTGTTTAGTGAGAAACTAAGGAGTGGCTTCGTAAGAAGCATCTCAAGGTCCTGGAGTGGCCTAGCCTGTAGAAAATACCCAATAGAAAATATTTGGAGGGAGCTGAAAGCCGGTATTGACTATCTGGAGAAGATCTGGTGTGTGCAAACCTGGTCAAGAACTACAGGAAACGTATGAACTCTGTAATTGCAAAAGAAAGGTTCCTGTACCAAATATTAAGGTCTGCTTTTCTGATGCATCAAATACAAATGTCATGCAACTAAATGCAAATGAATTACTTAAATATCATACAATGCGATTTTCTGGATTTTTGTTTTAGATTCCGTCACTCACCGTTGAATAGTACCTTTGAATAAAATTTTAAATTACAAACTTCTACATGCTTTGTGAGTGGGAAAACCTGCAAAATCAGCAGTGTCTCAAATACTTGTTCTCACCACCGTGTGTGTGTGTGTGTGCGTGCGTGTGTGTGCGTGTATTTATGTATATATAAAATACTTTTTGGGGGATTTTACACCTTGTTTCACTTGGTGAATGGCATACAAAAACAGCTTATAAATCTCTTGTTATGTGATATTAAAGTCCCTGTAAACCGGAAGTTGCAAACGAATTTTCTCCAGTGTTGTGATGTTTTTCCGAGAGAAACGGAATACTAAATGAGGCAAAATAGTGGGCATGGATTTTTTTCCAACTAGCACCCGATTGGATCTAGAAAAGTTGGTGTAACACTAATTGGAATTTATATAAACTATTTTTATTGGCTATTACTGCTACAACCTTAACCGTTATGATAGTAATCTGCGTGTAACCAACTAACCAACAGCCATCACCACAACCATCCTCGCCATCTCTCCTTTCACACACTGTCAATGCTCGCAAACACATACAGGCAGCCTATCTTCTGTCAGTTGGAGGGGCGTGGTTACGGATGTTGTGAAGCAGACACCCAAACCGTCTAACCTACATCATCAGGGAAGGTCCTCCAATGCAGAGGGGAGATTTTAATTAAAGATTACGAAGCTAAAAAAAAAATTTGTGTGGATTGACTTGCATGGATGAATTGTTCACCACAAAATGATCAATTTAGGCAGACAAAGTAAGTATGGTCAATTTTGAATTCATGGGGACTTTAAGCACCAAATATTGGATTCAACCTTTTTGTCAACTTGTCTTCTTTTAATTAGTACAAATTTGTAGAAATTTATTTTCAATTGCATTTTTTTTTAAATCTCAGCAACATTTGGTGAAAATATAGCATATCGAGTGATTAACAAGCCATTTTTAAAAGGCTGGTTTTTAAAACATTTTTTTAAAGCATTTTTGACAAATGCAGCACAATGTTATAGTGTTAAGTTTTTAAAGATGAACTTAAAAAGTTAGTTCTTTCACCAATTACTCACCATGATATACAGTAGATCCAAATCCATAAGACTTTTGTTCATCTTCAATCTTCCGTAAAAGAAATCCATATGAATCAAGCTGTTAAATCCAAGTGTTCTGAAGAGACATGATCGCTTATATGATGAACATGAAGATATTATTGTGTTAGATGATCAATATTTATAGAAGCCTAAATTAAATCTGTTAATCATATAAAGCGATCGAGTCCCTTCAAAATATAGGATTTAATATAGAAAAATCCATATAGATTACTTTTACGATCTCTTTATTAACATTTTGAAGAGTCAAAGTTGTGGTGGAATTGACTTTGATTTGTGTCTTCAAAAACACCTTCATTAGTGTTTTGAAGTTTAACTAAATGTCGTATGGGTTTGGAATGACATGAGGGTGAGTAAATTATCACTTTTGTGTGAAATAGTAGAACTAATCTAAACATGCATGCTCATTTCCCTTATTTTTACATTTAATTATCAATATTAATACCAATATTGGCTGACACTGATTAAAAAAAAAAACATTAAACAAAAAAACTGTGAAATTTTATTACTTTAACATAACAGTTATGTATTTTAATATAATTAAATGCTGAATTTTCATTAGCCATTATCCAGTCTTCAGTGTCACAGTTCACTGATTTATTATCAATGTTGGAAACTGTTGTGCTGCTTAATATTTGTTTTGATGTGAAACTTTTTTCAGGATTCATTGAAGAATAAAAAGTTCAAAAGAACAGCATTTATTCAAAATAGAAATCTTTTCTAACAATATAAATCTTTATGATTACTTAAAAAAAAAATATATATATATATATACAGTATATATATATATATATATATATATATATATATATATATATATATATATATATATATATATATATAAAATGAACACATCCTTGCTGAACAAAATAATTAAAAAACAGAAAAAAAGTACTGACCCCAAACATTTGAATGGAAGAGTATATTATTACAAAATATTTCTATTTTGAATAAACTCTGTTCTGTTTATTCATCAAAGAATCTAGAAACAAATTTCATAGGTTATAAAATATATATATAAAGCAGCACACCTGTCACCAACATTGATAATACATCAGCATATTAGAAATGATTTCTGAAGGATCAGGCACTGAAGACTAGAGTAATGATGATACTGAAAGTACATCTTCAGAAATAAATTATATTTTAAAGTAAAGACCATTATTTTCAATTGCAATAATATTTCACATTACTGTATTGTTGATCAAATAAATGAAGGCTTGATGAGCATAAGTGACTTCTTTTAAAAACACTAAAAGTAGTTATAACTTTTGACTAGTAATAAACTAATTTATACACACACACGCACACACAGGGAGAGTTAGGCTACTTTAAGTAACGCTTGTATTAATGTTACTCCCCAATCCTGTAAAACACAGTCCTGTAGAACAATGCTGTCTGACAGCATACTCAAGTTACCCCATGTACGTAAATTTTGTTTTATAGTTTAGATCAGTGACCAGATTTGCACAGCATTTCTTTCCTAAACACCTGCAACAACCAGCATTTCTGTTCCTTTAGCAGACCGAAGCTATCATGGCACACATACCAAGCCCCAGCAATCTGATCAGTGCAAAATCAGATTTCGACTTTGTTTCAGGGACAGTGCATTTGAGGTAAATCAGATCACAACACAAGTGTACTCACCTCTCGCCAACTGGAGAATCCAGTTTCAAGCACTTGATGGCCACGGTGGTGCGCCAGTCGCTGTGCAGCGCCCTGAACACCGTCCCAAAGCCCCCTTTACTGATGAAGTGCAGGTCCGTTAGTTTCCGATACGGGATCACCGGTAATGTGCTGGTGAGACTGCAGATGTTGACGCAGCCGGCGTGCTCCATGTTTCAGGATATTGTGAGATGAAACGGGCCCGTTCAGCTTCAACAGAAAGGGGAACCGAGAGCGCGCTGCTACTGCTGAAACCCCTCACAGAGAGAGACAAGAGCGCGCATGTTCTGATAGTCGGCGTACTAGACCACCCAGAGATCGGTGCATCTGCTTGACAAAATTATTATTAGATCCTTGTTAAAATTGTCACTGGATAAGAACATAAGATGGGAAGAAATGAGTCCTAGAGCTCGCGCTTGGAAACACGCCCCCAGTCCGAACAACGCAATTCACAGAACGCCATAAAACAAACTGGAAATTAACCACAAAAATCACTTTATATCAATGGTGTTTGATATTAAACGGTGACGAAACGAGGTAACACTGTGGGTATGCGCTCGTCAAATGTTTCGCAGGTGTGTGAATTATGAGTGGGTCGGACTAAAACCGCGACGGTGTTTTTTTTTTTTTTCTGTAACCACCCGTCTAGTCCCGCCCTTGACCTGAATGACAGATCAACTGTCCAATCGCAGACGTCGTATATAACGTTTACAGCCAATCCTGTTGTAGAGGGCGGGAATTCTCGAAATACAGTGGGGAACAAATCAACGCCGATCACACGACTCTGAGACTTCAGCTTCCGGGTGTCAGAGGGTTCGGTTCACATTTAATCGGATTGGATTACTATAAATTATTATTATTTGATTATTTAGATTCATTGATTCATTAGATTCATTCATTCATTCATTAGACCTGAAGTGTGTGCCGTTAAGCAATCCGTTTTTTGTAGATTTTAAAAGGGATAGTTCATCCAAAAATAAAAATGTGTCAACTCCACCTCACCCATGTTCCAAACCTGTATGAATTTCTTTCTTCTGCTGAACACAAAATAATATATTTTGCAGTAAATATACCTCCCTCTATGCCAACATTCTTTTAAAATGTATTATTTTGTTTTCAGCAGAAGAAAGAAAAACTCATACAGGTGGAACAACTTGAGGATGAGGAAATTATGACAAAATGTCCATGTTTGGATGAACTATTCCTTTTTATTTATTGAGTCTTATTTTTTGTACAGCAACACAACTTTTCAGACTGCTGAAACTGTTGTTATCTGGACGTTTGCTGTGACATTTCTGTCTCTTGTGATTGTGTTTTTATAATTCAGAAATCATGAAATATAATAATAATTAAATAATATTTTGGCGACCACGTTTTTAATACGTAGGCTATTTGAACCTGATCCAACGACGTCATTTTGAAGTTTGTGTTCATGTTTTGACCCATGAACGTTTAATGGGCGATTCCATTATTATGTAAGGGGGGGCATTCCCAAGAGTTTTCCGCACAAACAACACGGCCCTGAATTCAGTCTATAGAGAGAGTGACGTTGAAGAAATGACATCATGCAACACAAATTCACTCCTGATACACATCATTGGCTGGTTCTAGGTTCCAGTAATGATATGTTATAACAACATATCTTGGTAACTTGAAGCTTTTTGCTCTTGGCACTGTAATAGATTATTCCTTTTTTTTTTTTATCACCATGAAATTAAAATGTAGTATTTTGTATTTTTTTTTTAAATAGAATGTTGCAGTATTTATTATAAATGTTTTATATGCGCATTATATATATGAAGAGTTCAGATGCAAAAGCCTCTAAATGCCATTTGAAATTTTCTTCTTTAATGATAATTTTTTATCCAACTTGTATATTTAAGTTCAGTGATTTCACTTAAATGGCAATGATAATTACCTATTAATTGTTATTTAAGTGAAATTACTGAACTTAAATATACAAGTTTGATAAAAATTATCATTAAAGAAGAAAATTTCAAATGGCATTCAGAGGCTTTTGCATCTGAACTCTTCATATATATATATATATATATATATATATTATATATATATATATATATTAATCTTGTGCTCCTGTAATCTTTAATCAAAATAACTTCTCCCTCTTGCAGCTCATCTCTTCTCTGATGATGTGTTTACTGACAAGAGGGCGGGACAACCTGTCAATCACATGACATCACACCAAAAGCACAACCATCCAATCAATTCCCCATGAACAAAATCAAGTCCCGCTCCATATTCTCCGGAAAGCCGTTTTACATCATAGCAGAAGAACACATCGCAATTTCTGTTTCATGCCTTTTCTGAATATCATTTAGCAATATCATTCATTATTTCCTAAAAAAAAAAAAAAAAAACACACAGACTCACCAAGAAGCATGTTCTATGATATTTAATGCAACGTATCACACATTATTTTGTTTTCTTCTATTCAAAAGTAACTGGAAAAAATATATTATGAAATCAGCAAAAGCTAAAGTCATTTTCCTCAGTTCATGTATTTCAATATTTCAATATTTCAGGGTCAACTTCCTGTTTGATGCCTGCCCTGCACACCTACAGGATCTCGCACCAATAACAAAGACATTCTCTGCTAAAAAGGACATCCAATTTTGATTATGTGTTCTTATATCTAAGCTCAGCGAAAAAAAAAAAAAAAGTTTTTATTTTCAATCATTAAGAAAATAAACTCTGTATAGTTACTGTCCCATTCAACCTAATGTCCCAATCACCCTTACTAATGTAATTATGTAAATGATTATATATCTGTGTTGTATATATATATATATATATATATATATATATATATATGATTGCTACAGCAGCTGTAGGCTTATACATATCATAGCATACACTATACACTGACTTCCAATGGTCAAAATACTGTATATATGGTGTATATATATAGGCTACATTTTGATTTAATATGAAATACATTTATATATGGTGATTTTAAAAACCACCTCAAGTCTTAATTGCGCCACCTAGTGCCGCAGAGAATGCGTGCCTGTTTTTTATTTTCCCTCCACACCTAACGTTTCCACTTTCCATCAGCAAAATGCAAAACTAAGACACACAGCCATTTGGGAAAAACATACGTTTTAGGTGTTGTGAAATTAGTCCTGAAGGTATTGCATTGCAAGGGAGGAAAAATATGGTTGACCTATTTATTTCCACTTTAATAAAAGGCCTAACTATGTCTCTAAGTGTTCTTTTGACACTCTGTTATTGTTTTTTAACATGTCCTTAGCTACACTATGTAACTTTTGGCCCTTTAGCGGTTAAAAAATAAAACTGCATGCACTTTGTGGAAGAACATTGTTTTGGTTGTGCTTCAGCTCTCAGTGAATAATATGGCCCATAGATAATGATTTACACAGTAAAAAACAATGGGTTAAAAATAACATTTTGGAAGAAGGATTGGTGATTTAAATTTTGATAATTTTAAAACTTATTTTGATTAGTTCTTTTGACATGATAATGTTGATGTCTTTAATTATTTAAAAATTGCCTTAACTTTGAAAACTTTGCTTGGTTCCCAGCATGCTTTGCATAGGTCTGGATGAGGAGAATACATGTTGAAATTAAGTGAATAAATTAAATGAATTAATTACTTATGTGTATTAGTAAAGGGAAAAGCTTAGCATTTAATGCTGTTTGGCATTTTAAAAAAAAGTTTCTGCTATGCATGTTGTGATGTTTGTTAAGTTTTTGTGGCTACCACTTTCCTGAAGAGAAGTGCTTGTGGTTTGTGGATGGTTTATTGGAACAACTTTTTTGAGAAAAGAAAGATGTTTATGCTTCAAATGATTCCTGTAACTCAGTTACATTTGTTGGTTTAGCATATTCCATTACAAGTTGTCATGTTTTGGGGTGTATGACAGAGAACACATCTCCTCAAAAAATGTAATGTGTAAAATGGCAGTTCAATCAAACAACAGTTCATGAAAAAAAAGCATTTTTATAGGTTTAGAGTTCTGCATTCATATAAAGGTAATTTAATCTGAGTATGGTGTGTTTGGGTAGACCTGCCACACCATAAATAGGAATTACTTGAAATTTTATCAAAGAAGAAGAAGGTGCGGTTTGGTCGGTTGTGTCTCATTTGTGACAGGCATACTGATTCACTTCTCTTAATAGTGAGGAATGCAGAAGATGACAATCAGTCAACTTCTGCTAACATTAGGTTTAGGATTCTTTCTTTTCACCAGCTCCCAAACCAGACAAAACACCCACGCAGATTATCAAGCTACTTTAGCTCGTTCTTTTCTGAGAGCATTGGATTTAGCATGTTTTACCAAAACCTCAGTCCAGAGGTTGTAAGAAGAGGGAATGGGATGGAGTATTATAGTAATGGATTTTGCGGAGGGATCAATGAAGAGAAGACGCTCAAGGTCACCCTGCTTGGCTATAAGGTTATGGAGGAAAAGACAAAGTTCACAGTAAGGAGTTCACGCTCTTTTCACTCCATAGTAATCAATGCATTGTATATTAATTTGTTGTTGCTGATTATTTAATTCTTACTTTTAAGGGATATATTCTTCAACCCAAAATGAACGTTCTGTCATCGATTACCCACCATCATGTTGTTCCAGACTTTCGCTTATCTTTGAAACATGATTAAACATATTTCTTTTATGAAATAACTAAGAGATTTCTGTCCCTCCATTGAAACCCCATTGAGTAACCACAACCAGTCCAAAAAGTTCTTAAAAACACTGTAAACATAGTCCATATGAATTTAGTCGTTGCTTGGCAAACATGAGGGTGAGTAAATGATGACAGATGTTTCGTTTTTGGGTGAAATATCCCTTTAATTAGAGACACATAAGGATGAATAAGATGAATCTTAGATGTGCACTGTGTCTGTTAATGGCAAAGTTTTAAGTGATAAATAGGACATGATGTTCTCTTTCTGCACATTTTAGGTCTACAAGATCTTAGTGAGGCGAGCGCCTGACGAGAGCTGGCACATTTTTAGACGATACACAGACTTCTCTCGACTACATGACAAGGTCAGGCACAGGTGACTCATGTCAGCTGACCAGGCAATGTTGGAGATTTGCTCATTTTTTCCTCAGTGTTTCCTTCTTTTAGATATGAGTGATTTTATGTCTTTATGTTGTATCTTCAGCTGAAGGAGATGTTTCCTGTGTTTGACTTTGTCCTACCACCCAAGCGTTGGTTTAATAACTTCAGTGCTGAATTTCTGGAAGAGAGACAACTGGGCCTACAAGACTTTCTACAGCACCTAGTTGCTCGAAAAGACCTGAGAAATAGGTACATTATGCTTTGTGTTGCAACAGCCTTAGTCCCTATAATCAACGTGAAAGTCAGAGGAGTCCATTGTTGTTTTGGAGCCCATAGGCTTTCATTGTATGGACAAAAAGTCAAAAACATGAGAAACATTATTCAAAATATATTATTTTCTGATCATACAGGTTTGGAATAAAGTTCCACAGTATGTGTAAACCAGACAAACAAATTAAATTGTTTTGTTTTTTTTTTGTTGTTGTTTTTTTACATTTTGTGTAAAAAAACCCCGATTTGACTGATTTTTGCATTCGAACAATTGCATTCCCTCAAGAAATGTTGCATTTGCACTCAAACCTTTTGTGATTTGAGGTGGGAGGAAAGATTCAGTGCTTTTGTAAGTGAATGCAAAGTTTCATGGGGGAACAATAATTTTAATATATATATATATATATACTATTTAATTTTAAAATATAAATACAACTTGAATAGTTGACTCCATGCTGACTAGTTTAATTAAATCATGTTTCACCTCAAATTCGCATTTAAAATAGCTTCTGTAACTCTGAAAAGACTAACATGGATTTAGATTCCTTTAACCGCTTTTGTACTCTCTAACCTTCCATTCTTTGTTAAATCTTAGAATGAGTTGTGGCTTCATGATTAGCCTACAGTCACCTCACTGTTAACAATCTCTTTGAGTCAATCTAGTTTTAGCAAACACCACAGTTTTAGTTCAGGTCAATAATGACTGATCCTGTTCTTTTTTATCCATCCTAATTCTTAACCCTTTGATGCACAACATGGGTCTAAATAGACCCGACTCAGTTTTCATTTTCTATATCTTTGCAAGAAATTAATTTCATCATTCAGTATTCCAGGTATTCCTCAATTAACTTGTTTTTGATCATCACAAAGCCTTATTTTTATTTTTCCTTTCTTACTTTTTGAATAAAAATAGTTTTTGTATAGCAACCCCTCTAATGCGCAACATGGGTCTAAAAAGACCCGTATTCATTTCCTATGGTATTTCAGTGATGGCTGAGTGTTTTCTTTGCTGAATCTTTAAAATATATGTATTTTATCATTTGTTATTCCAGGTATTCATTAAATATCTTGTTTTTGATTTCCACAAATCATTGGGTTTATGTTTTCTTTCTTACTTTATAAACAAACACAGTTTTTGTATTTCTACATCAATTTTACATACATGGGTCTAAAATGACCCATATTCATTTGCTATGTTATTTCAGTGATGGCTGAGTGCTTCTTTGCTGAATCTTTAATTTAAAATATGTTTTTTAATCATTTCTTGCAGGTATTCATTAAATATCTTGTTTTTAATTTCCACAAATCATTTTGTTAGGGTTTTTTTTTTATTTCTACATCAATTTTACATACATGGGTCAAAAATTATTATTAATCTTATTTTATTTTAACCACAGACTTTTTTTATATATTGTAAAAGATTACAACATAATATCTCAATATTAGGCTATGGTTACCTTGACCTTGTAAACCTAGTGAGAA
The DNA here is from genome assembly GCF_016745375.1 of Pimephales promelas. The sequence continues at coordinate 1,141,040 of NW_024121954.1, read as the reverse complement.
ATTACTTGTGAGAAGGAGAAACATGTCCAATACTATTAGCTAGCTAGCTGTTGACATATTCTAGCTAGCTAATGTTAACTATACACAAAAAAAAAAAGATTGTTTTTTAAAGCTTATTTACATTTAGTAGGCCTAACAGTTCATAATCATTCATATGCTGAAATGATTCTTATACTGAAATCATTTTATGATTAAAATGATGCCCAGCTTTGCTAAAGACAGAAAAGTCAGCAGCTGGTGTTCCCAGAGCACCAGGCCTGTGTGCAAGGAGCACAAACATGTAGTTGTCATTTGTGAGGCATGTAAGCACTAAGATGGCAATTTGAGATGCCGCTGTACCAGTGTGATTTTATTTTTTCTGTTTTCTTTTCTTTTCTTTGATCACATTCACCACAATTCAATACAGTTACACTACACCACAGTTCAATTTCAGTGTTATCAGTTATCAGTTATCTGTGATATGTGAATGCTATGCGAGACAAAGTGGCAAATAAACATTTCAAGTGTTAAATGTGTTGTCTAAATTACTTCTAAGATGATTAATTTAACAAAATGTTGTCTTTATTCTTTTGTTTTATTATGCTTGATAAGTACATTTGATATAGTAACATAAAACCTAGAAAAAAATGAAAAAAAATATTTTTGGTAATTGAAAAAAATATTTTTTTAATATTTATAAATCATGAAATTTATAGATAATGGAATATTAAATGCTTAAATAAATTGATCTCAAAAGATAAAAAGAAAAGAAAAGTCCAGCCATGCATTAAATAACATAGGAAATGAATACGGGTCTTTTTAGACCCATGTATGTAAAATTGATGTAGAAATACAAAAACTGTGTTTGTTTATAAAGTAAGAAAGGAAACATAAACCCAATGATTTGTGGAAATCCAAAAAAAGATATTTAATGAAAACCTGGAATAACAAATGATAAAATACATATATTTTAAAGATTAGCAAAGAAAACACTCCAAGCCACAAGCCATCACTGAAATACCATAGGAAATGAATACGGGTCTTTTTAGACCCATGTTGCGCATTAGAAGGGGTATCCATAGCTTGCGCATCAAAGGGTTAATGATGTTAGTGTTGATTTTGATCAGTCTCTTTTACTCACCAGACTGTATCTCTCTGTATCTCTCTGATTGTGTGTCTCTCGGTGGATATAGGTCAGAGGTGGGTTCAGTTCATTTCGGTGTCCCTCAGGGATCAATTTTAGGCCCCTTACTTTTATGTATGTTTTTTTCTTGTAGTCAGCTTAATTAGCATTTTTATGCAGATGACACTCAGATTTATATTTATTCTAAATCTGGTGACACTGCGGTACAGTTACTTTTCTTTCACACATGTTTCTGAGATGAAAACTTGAATGACTCTTGGATGAAATGTTCTGTGTCTGAACAGTAACAAGACTGGAGTAATGCTCATTTAAAGTCCTCCTACGAAAAGTGATCATCTGTGGATGGTTCTGCTTTTCAAACAAAACAAACATTTGTAGTTTGTAATTTGATCCACATGTTCAGCAAAGGGTATATATATATATATATATATATATATATATATATATATATAGAGAGAGAGAGAGAGAGAGAGAGAGAGAGAGAGAGAAAAGAGAGAGAGAGAGAGAGCATGATAGAGCATTCACTATATTCCTAAACTGTGGAACTCACTTCCCCTCGCTATTAGAGAAACATAGTCTTAGTTCATGACTAGTTCACCCAAAAATGAAAATGATCCCATCAAGCCATATAAGACTTTGTTCTTTTAGCCGAACACAATCAGCGTTATATCAAATAATATCCTATGTCAGAGGATTTCGATATATGAGAAGAGGAGCTACATCCTACGAACGCAAACGCACGCATGGCTGTTGCCGTAAGTCAGTGATTATAGCTTATAAAGTTTTAAATATGGATATTTTTCTTACAAAAACCCATTGCCCTACTTCAGAAGGATTACTTTTAAGATGGATGGAAGAACTTTTTAGAGCTTCGAAAAAGGCCTTCTGAAGCGAAGTGATTCGTTCGTGGGAAAAAAATATATTCACATTTAAAACTTTTTTGACTAAGGCCCCGTTTACACGAGAACGATTCCGGGTGAAAACGTAAAAATATTCTATCGGATGTGCCTTTCGTTTACACAGCAATGGCGTTTTTGGGGCTTGAAAAAGTCCAAAAAGTGAATTTCCAGAGTGGAAATCTTAAGAATGCTCCACAGTCGCGTTCCCGTCTAAATGGCAAAAATGCAAATCTGCTCACGGTGGCTCTCGTCGCATACGTGTTTACGTCACAGGCATGCGCAAGTACAGGAAAATAACGACCAACATGTCGGATTATTTCCATACGCCGGACCTTCAAGTTGCCCTAGCAGCTCTGATTAACATACAAGAGTCTTTTTTGCAGTTGTACGAAATATTCTCACTGATCAGAGAAGGCGCATTGAAGGTTGTACGCAGGCGCGCGAACTTGGTGTTATTGTGTGGCAGTGCTTCATATTGCCACCTAGCCGCCTGGAGTGCATACTACATCGAAATTTACACACTTTTACGTCACCATATACACGCAGATTTCCCAACCATTACGCTCGTCTAGACGCAGAATTAAAAGTGAAAACGCAACGCCACTTTTGCGTTTTCTCTTCAGATCGTTTCCGTGTAAACATAGCCTTAATTAACTAGACCGCCGCATGCGTCGACTCACACCAAAAGAGTAACACTTGACGATGTATGATAGGAGTAGCTTAGCTTTGACACCTCTCGCGGTTTTCGCGGTTACTCTTTTAACTCCAGAACCGTTTCGAACACTTTTATCATGGATGGATAGGCTCTGATGGACTTCCAAAATCATATAAGCTACCCATTCACTCCCAAGGTTTGGAAGAGCCAGGATATTTTTAATCTAACTCCGATTGTATTCGTCTGAAAGAAGAATGTCATATGCAAATAGCTTTAGGCTATACTGGGCTAATTCAAATTTTGGGGTGAACTATCTCTTTAAAGGTGCTATATATATGTGTATATATCAACGCATTCTCATCCCGAGGCGTCATATACGACACTTTTGCCAAAGCGTAGTCATCCAACGCACATGGCACCCTTTAGCGTCAAATGAGACGCTTCGGTTATAGTTGGTTTAGGTATGGGGTAGGGTTAGGTTTAGACCACTAGGAGGCGCCTTCTGCCCCATATATATCTGCGTCCAGGGCCTGAAATTAATTTTTTCGGCCACCGGCCACTGTGGCAGGTGGATTTAAAAATTCACCTGCCACAGAGACTTTTTACCAGCCATTTTTTTTTTTGCCTCATAAACGTAAAAAAAAAAAAAAAAAAAAAACCCGGGAATTTCACAATATTGTTCTTTAACTTGTAAGAACACACATTTAAGTGCTGTCAAGTAATAATAACTCTAATAACATACATTTAAAAAAAAATAATCTTTTTATTCATTGATTTTGACAGACACACACACACACACACACACACACACACACACACACACACACACACACACACACACACACACACACACACACACACAACATATATAGTATATACTCAACAGATAGACCTACCGCATCTCGTAAACAAATCACCCGCGGCTGTGTTGATGGCGGATTTAGTCACGTACAGGTCTTACTCTTAACAGCTTTTAGTTACAGCGTTCAGGAACGGTTAAATATCAACTAAATACTGTTATTACTGATAAAATTATACCGGGTACCGGACATTTTCTCACCGGTTCCCAACTCCCAATATGCACAGTTGCACACGCACACACATCTGTGCAACTGTCATTGTACTGTAACCTACAACAGCGACGCGTTACATTATCTCATCCCATCTCATCAACAGTTTAATACTCGCACACGTAGTCAGAAAAAGAGCCTCATCTTCTTTCTGATCGCATGAACGTTACGAAACAACAGTCGCTGTCATAAATCAGCCGCTCACGAACCTTGCCATTGCCGCCGATTGTTCACTTTGTATTAAAATGTCTTCTTTACTTTTCTTTTTCTCATCCTCATCTTTTTGTTGGCTGTTTGTTTTGTTTCAGCTGGCCTCTTTACCCCAGTAATGTGCCGCCACATTTTAGCTAAAGTCCAACGCAATAGCGGACTTCGTTGAAATGTAAAATCCTAATGAATCACTCAATTCTCATTGGCTGCCTGCCAATGTGGCAGGTAGATTGACAGTGTTACCCGCCAATAGCAAAATTCACCCGCATTTGGCAGGTGGTCGGGTGTTAATTTCAGGCCCTGTCTGCGTCTCATTTGACGCTAAAGGGTGCCATGTGCGTTGGATGTCTACGCTTTGGCAAAAGTGTCGTATATGACACCTTGGGATGAGAACGGGCTCTATATATATCATCATTGACATTTTTTCTCCCATTTCATTTTTTTTTTTTACACACACTTTCGCTTATTGCCCCATAATCGAAATTTCAAAAATTTAAATCTACATATGGGTACATAAGATTCAAAAATAAATTAATTAATTAAATAAACAAATAAAATGCAAAAATCTTGATAAACAGAATCAACACTACAATACAACTGTTATTGAGAATCATTATCACAATGTAACACTTTGAGGAAAAAAAATGTGATAACAGAGTAACATTGCTTTCTCTCGACTGAAGTGAAGCAGTCAGACAATTCTTATGTCTGGATGACCCACCTGCTGCTTTTGGTGATATTAGAGAGAGATGGGTAAGCTCGCTCAGTTACTGCACTGTAATACTTTTCCATTCAGCCAAATATGATGCATCCAGACACCAGATATATCAAACTTATCCATTTATCCCTCTGTTCTGACTAAAGGCCTTCTGTGAGACGCTGGAAGGGACCACCAGCTGTTGCCTTCAGAGAGATTTAATGGACGACAGGAGAGAGACTGAGTCCCTGAGAAATGTTCTGCTGCACAAAGAGCTCCAAATTAGCCTGCCTGAAAGAACAAAAAAGTAATGTAGCAACATGATCTATTTGTGGGTTGCTTAGGAAACAGGGGCAGAGAGGTGGGTTTCGTCTTCTGGCTGAAACGAATGGCTCCAAAATGTTTATTCTGCTCAACGAAATTAAATCTAATTGGATTAAATGCCACACTAAATGCTCTCAGCCCCACAGCCTGTCATTAACGCTAATTGCTTTTAGCAGTACAGAAGTGTCATGCATGTGATTTCACCAAGTACGACATGTTCTTGGATCAACATCTTTGTTAATCCTGGAACAACATTCCAGTCAACCAATCAGATTTCAAGTTTACAGTTTGTGTTAAGTTTAGGCCTACAACGAGGGTTAGGTGCTTCTACATCAGTGCTATTCATCATAATTTCCCTCTGATTTTAGGGATAACTTATGGCCGAGATAGATTTAGGGGTAGGGTTAAGGTTAAGGCTATACATTTAAGAAAGGCTCAAAAAAAATCTCTCGATCCAGGAACATATTTTACTTGGCAAAATAACGTTTTTTTTTTTTTTTTTTAGTGCTGGGCAACGATTAATCACAATTAATCGGATCCAAAATAAAAGTTAGTGTTTACATAATATATGTGTGTGTACTGTCTATATTTTGTATATATAAATACACACATATGCATGTATGTTTTTAGGAATATTTGCATGTAATATACTGTATATTATACATAATTTATATTATATATAAATATCAATATTATATATAAATAAAAATATTTCTTAAATATATACATATATGTGTATTTATATATCCAAAATAACACATATATTATGTAAACACTAACTTTTTCTTTTTATGCGATTAATCATAATTTATCATTGCCGAACACTAGTTGTTGTTTTTGTTTTTTTTTTACTTTTTCTGTTTAACCCCATACAGTGGCATGTATAGAATCCAAGATGAGTTGAACAAAGAGCCGGGAGACTTTTTAACAGAGCAGGAATATAAAGAAGTGGAGAGAGACAAACTCAGGAAACCAAGGTATATAACTGATGTATTTTCCACTTACTCCCTTTGGAATGAATCCTAGTTGAGCATATTATTATTTATATAAACATTCCATGACATTACAGAGGAAAAACATGTTTTTTGGGAGAATGGGGAGACCATTTTATCTTATTAAACTGCTTGTATCTCGCTTTAGTTCTGAATTGCGGTTCATAAGGAGCCATGGAGCGTGCTGGTATGGATCAGCAACTGACAGTCCCGAAAAGTACAGTTCTGGAGGACCATTCCAAGAACTCCATTAAATAAATCAAAATAAAGGAAAACAACATCACATACGAAGCACTTTCTTCAAAAAGTCAGTTTGTTCTGAGTCCATGATACGAACAGAGTACCTGGATTTTGGATGAATCAAAACAGCTTGGCTAAACTGAAAGATGAAGTTAAAATAAGGTTTAATGATGTGTGAGAGTCCATGTGTGATTCAGTTTGTTTAATGGAGATTTTATAGTACATCAGTGTCAAACTCACACTAGACTAGCAGCCAATAACGCAAACTTCACCATATTGTGTACATTGTTCTAGAAATGTTACCCAGATTTTTTACTTCTGTTTTGGATTACTCTCATATACTGAATTTGGATAGTGTCTTTGTGATTTGGATTGCGGAGTAAATTGATACACCCAGATCCCTCTGAATTATCCAAGAGACATGATCGCTGATGGGTTTTTATTTCGCAGATGTTTTATTCATAATATCGTTTGTGGATTGTTTTTTTCTCTTAAACACATATTTAATAATTGAATCACCTGTTCTTGTACAACTGTTTCCTCACAGCTCTTAGCAGCTGGCCTCTGTTATATACAACATGTATAGAAAAGGCAGGTTGACAAGCATGATCTTTAGCTGGTTTAGCTAAGAAACCTGTTTTGAACACCATGTCGCATCCAAACCTCAACATCAAATTACCAACAATAATATATTTGATTTATTGTGATTTACTGTTTTGTGCAAATTAGGTAGTGCCAATGTGAACAATAAAATTAGTTGTAGTTGCCCACTTGGTGGAGTTGTAAACTTATTTTCTCAGCTTGATTTGTGTTCAAAAGGACTAATTTGTTCACTACATCTACATGTTTTCTGTTTATAAGATGCATTCCCTGCATTATAATTGTGTACAAACATAATGAAGACAATAACTGTGCTTTCACTTCAAAAAGTGTCTGCAGAGGAAATAGATACATGTGCTAAGCCTGGGGGTCAAGCACTGGGCATTTCAATTGGCTTTATGCACGGCTGCACTACAGTACTTCCTGAACTTAAGCCAGCTCCTTTGTTTCCTGTCTGCCATTATTGGACAAATTGATTAGTTCAGGTGTGCCTGACCTCAGTAGTCACGGCAACAATAATCAGACACACCTGAATCAAGCTTGGCCAATAATGGCAGACAGGAAACAAAGGAGCTGGCTTAAGTTCAGGAAGTAGTGCAGCTGAGTATGAAGCCAATTGGAGACAGATTTTGGAGTTAAACATTTGTGTTGCTTTGTTGTAGACACTTTAATCATCTGTTCTCATTTTAGCATTGTGTCCTTCACACAGTTGACAGCAGCTAGCATTCCATCTACTGTCTGGGTGTAACAGTTTTCCTGTCGCTGTCGTAGTAGCCTTCTCAGTGCAGCACTGTCATTATTCACCTGGGCATTAGCAACGCATTCTCATCCTTTAACGTCATATAGAACGCTATATGACAAAACGCCGCTATACTACGCACATGGCACCCGTTATCGTCAATATAACATGCGCTGTGAGGGCTAAGTTTAGGTGTGGGGTAGGGTCTGCGTGTCATATTCACACTAACGGATTTATGACGTCTTGGGTTCGCGTGTTATATTAACGATAAAGGGTGCCATGTGCGTAGTATAGCGGCGTTTTGTCATAAAGCGTTCTATATGACGTTAAAGGATGAGAACGGGCTGGTTAGTGTATGGTAGGAATTTTGAAGCCAGTATCAGACTGCTATTCAAAGCAACAATGCACTTTGCAAAAAAGAAAGGTTTACCTACCTGAAAACTTACTGGAACGGTGCAAAGGCAGTAGCAGGACTGACACAGACAGTAACTATGATGCTGCAGTTGATATTCTCCAAAGCAGATTTGGAAGGAAAGATCTCATTGTAAATGCTCACATGTCAAAGGTTCTGAATCTCACTCCTTTAAAGAAATCATCTGATGTCAGTGCATAAAGGCAGTTCTATGATGACTGTGAAATTCAAAGAAGCCTTGAGTCATTGGGAGTGGTATCAGAAACCTATGGTGGTATGTTGTGCCCAATATTACTCGAGGGGCCCGTTCTTCGTACGTTGCTTAAAACATCCGAGCTCAAATGAGACATCCAAGATAATGTATCGCTGGATTGAGTCATCTGAACTGCGCGTTCTCGCATTGGTTTATAAGGGGACATGTATCGATAGCAGAACTAGTGATCAGCAACGCTGCTATTGGCTGGTCAGCATGGCCAAAGAACACGCCCATTTTTTCTCCCAAGCAGAGCAAGCGCTTTTAATGAAAGGTTATGCCAAATTTCAGTCTTTAATTAAAACACCAGGGGCCTCATGTATAAAACTTTGTGTAGATTTCATCCTTAAAGTGTGCGTACGCACATAAGGCAGAATTTGCGTACGCACAAAAGTTTTCAGATTTATAAAACCGTTCGTACGCCAGAACCTGCGCAGAATTCACTTTATAAATCCCAGTCAGCGGGAGATTGTGCGCACGTGCGTCTCCTCCCCGAAATAACCATATGATTACAATGCCTAGTTTTACTATGCATATCCTCATCTGCATATCATTTGCATATGATTATTCATCCACGTGATACCAAGTTTAACGGTACAAGACGTTAGGAAAATATGAAATGCGGATGTGCCGTCACATTATTACAAACATTTTTTTTAGTAGCCTATATCCTTGCCTTGTTTTTGAATGAATAAATCAAATAGTGTTAAATACATTTCAGAGAAAGTTTTTCTCAATCTTTTCCACTGGCCAAATAGTATTTTTAATTGATTTATATTTTAATGGAAAGAGATAGACATGGTTGTGCATTATTTGCACGAAACAGTTTTCTCAGACAATCTCTAGTTAAAACATTAAAACACAGCATGCCAGAAGAAAAGTGTTCAAAAGCAATGCATCCACAACAAATAGGTATATTTTTATTTATTGAATATATATATATATATATATATAATATATATATATATATATATATATATATATATATATATACTGTATATATTGTAACTTCTCAGTAATGATTGCATATCTGATATCTGAGAATGGCATATTTAATCTAAATTTTTATATTAGAAGTAAAACATAGTTTAAACCATTTTCTTATTTATTTAAACTGTTATTGTGAATATGGACTGTATTTATGATTTGGACTCATAATGAAGATTTACGGTTTTACTCCATCTGCCGTTAGATTATAGGCTATATTATATGTGCGTCAGTTAGTTTCACCAAACGGCCCAACGCGTGTGCTGGCACGGTCATTTAAGAAGGGATGGATGTTTTCTTCAAGTGATGATAGGTTTGTGAAATTATATTTGAATTATCTTTCTGTAGATGTATAATTTTCTTTAGATTCTCTGTCTAATAGTAAGCAAAAAGACATTTGACTCCAGCTCAACATCGGTGTCGCCAAAACCCATAATCTTCTAAAAGAGTGCGTACGCATGGTCAAGAGCATCCTTACGGTGCGCACTTATTTACGCCAAGTTTATTTTTTATAAATCCCGATGTGCGCGTGGAAAAATGCGTACGCATATTTCTATCCCCATTTTGTGCGTACGCAACGTTTATACATGAGGCCCCAGGGAACACCTCAAAGTGCGCAAAAGCCAGGAGAGAGTGCTGGCAAAAATGATTATTATTTTATTTTTATTTTCATAATTTCACAATTGCTTTGTTCATTGTAATGTCAGAGTTCACACACACTATAATAATGGACATGGTGAAAGTGAAGTACAAAAATATTCTTCTTAATGGTGGTAATTTTACTAGGCCTTAGGCCTACTAGTCTCTTTTAAAAAGGCACTGTTAAATAAATGATTGTCTGTTTATAAAAGCAACCAGGAAAAAGGCTGAGAAAAAAATAACGATGCTCATGCACCCTGGCAGAAGAGCTGACCCTCGGGTTGAATGTGAATTGCCCTGTTGTGAAGGGCATCCCTGGGTTCAGCTCTTCCAGACCCACATCAGGGACGATTAGCAGCAACACCTTCATTACTGGGAAATGAGATTTGAATTATCTTTGTACACTGTGAAATAATTTGTTGCTGCATTAAATTAAGTAGGCCTATAATCCAAATCGGCTGGTTTAGTCATTTCAACAGTTAAATCTTGAGTAATGATAAATTGCTTTGTCTTGTGAAAGTAAAAACTCATAAACTTATGTTAATGTAAAAATATTTTGCCATGAGTTATTAATCACATTGCACTGGAGAGAAAATTGATGGCTTTAATTGATTTCTACTTGTGCCTATGCCTATTATTTCTGTCAGGAGTCCACATGTACAAAAAGGCCTACAGAAGACTCTGCACAAAGCAGTGATACAGGGGTGGGCAGTGTAGAGACAACTTTTCCTTTTTATTTGTTGCATGATATTCTTATAATATGATGACCACTTAGATGTCAAAAGCTCAAGGAAAATTTGATTTCTCAGTTCATCATCCCCTTTTAGGATTTACTGCATTAAAACTGGCCATATTTTTAATAAATAAACACGTGATCAAAGCGTAGTAAACTAAATTTTAAACATTTTAAATTCCAACATTGTTTGTGAAAGTCCAACAAAGTTAAATGTATAAATAAATACTCAAACGTGAATAGTTGTGTGGCTCTCTGTTTTCATTGGATTATCATTGTACACTTGTAATGTAAAATATATTTTATTTTTTATTTTATACACTGTGTTACAACTAACCCTGCAGTGTATTACATCTTTTAAGCCTAGCTAACAGTTGCTAGGAATTGCTGACATGTTTTAAAACGGTGCTATGTTTGAGCCAACAAGACAGTGATTAAGGTAATATAAAGTTAGATTTGGAAACGTATACAACTCAGAAACCGAAAAAAACCTACTATGAAAAAATTTACTTTCATGGTTTCAAAACACTCTTTGTCCAGTATCTTCACGAAACATTATCAAAACTTTCCACAAATCTAATGGCAGCAAGAGAAAAATAGCATAAACACAACCTGCATGACCCTGAGTAACTACGTAAAAGGTCCATGTTACATTTAGCCCTGCGTTAGGTTGTGCCCCCAGTTAGATGGATGCTAGACATGAATCTTCTTTCAGAGTTAAATTTACATACATTGAGCATAACTCATAACACATAGGCTATCTTGTGTAGCTAGCACAGATGAAATCCGGCATGTGCCCCAAGCTGTTTCAGTTAAATTCATCAGGTAAAAGAGACATTTAATGCATGTAATTCAAAGAGACTGCTTTCAATTATTTTGGTACCACACCACAACGATTCTTTGAGCTTATAGATGCTATTCGGGCAGCAAGGAGGTCCCCGGTTTGTGTCTCTGCTCAGCCAGGAGTCTTTTCTGTGTGGAGTTTACATGTTCACCCTGTGTCTACGTGGGTTTCCTCCTGTGTGTTACTGCCAAAATCCAAAAACATGCTGTATGGGTCAATTAGAGACGCTAAATTATCTGTAGGTGTGAATGCTTGTGTGTGTGTGTAAGTGTGAGTCCCAAGCCATGGAATGGGGAGGGTTGGGAAAAGCCCTGGCGACCTACCCCAAGAAAAAACATTGACATTGAACAAATTCATGGACATCATCTCGAGTGTTGCAGGAGTTTGCCCATAGATTCACCAAGAGTTGGATCAACACATTCTCATCCCAAGACATTATCTAACTGACGCTTTTGACCATAAGTCAACATCCAACGTTTTAGGGGACTTTAACGTCAGTTAGATGACGATCCTAGGGCGTCATTTAACTGACGCTTTACCTTTAGCATCAGTTAGATGACGCGGGTAGGTTTAGTTCTGGGGTAGGGTTAGGATTAGATAACCGAACGTTAAAGGGTACCCTAAAACGTCGGATGTTGATGTATGGTCAAAAGTGTCAGTTATATGACGTCTTGCAAACAGGCTAGTTGGATATGACTGAAATGGTTAATCAATGTATGACTGTTAATGCGGAACTTGGCAACAATTTCAACTTAAAGGATTAGTTCACTTTTGAAAAAACTTTTGCTGATAAATTACTCACCCCCATGTCATCCAAGATGTCCATGTCTTTCTTTCCTCAGTCGAAAAGAAATTAAGGTTTTTGATGAAAACATTCCAGGATTTTTCTCCTTACAATGGACTTCAATGGGAACCAGGTCCAACCGAGGTCCAAACGACAGTTAATAACAGTTTCAGATGCAGCTTCAAATGTCTTTAAACGACACCAAGCGATGAATAAGGGTCTTATCATGCGAAACGATCGGTTATTTCAAAGCTTATTCCAAAAATGTAACTTTTCTAAGGACAAATGCTAGCCTTGTAATATATTGTGAGGCGCGTTTGCAACGTCACGTAATACGTAATTACGTTCAAAAGGTCACGGGCGACGTAGCCGGAAATACAGAATCAAAATCGTCCGACATCGTTGTTTTATCTTTTAATTTTCTTTTTTGTAAACGGCGTTTGAGTTAGTTTTCACGTTCAACCTATGCGTTCAACTTGTAAACACTCTGACTCTGTACTTCCGGCTACGTCGCCCGTGACCTTTTGAGCGTAATTACGTATTACGTGACGTTGCAAACGCGCCTCACAGAATGGAGAAAGGCTAGCATTTGTCCTTAGAAAAGTTACATTTTTGGAATAAGTTTTGAAATAACCGATCGTTTCACATGATAAGACACTTATTCATCGTTTGGTGTCGTTTAAAGACATTTGAAGCTGCATCTGTAACTGTTATAACTGTCGTTTGGACCTCGGTTGGACCTGGTTCCCATTGAAGTCCATTATAAGGAGAAAAATCCTGGAATGTTTTCATCAAAAACCTTCATTTCTTTTCGACCGAGGAAAGAAAGACATGGACATCTTGGATGACATTGGGGTGAGTAAATTATCAGCAAAAGTTTTTTCAAAAGTGAACTAATCCTTTAATAAAACCGTTTAGAAATCATTTGGATGGTTAAAAAACCTGTTCTGGTGAAAAAAAAGGTTACTTTCACAACCTTGAAACATGGGGACTAACGTCCCAGTAATTTTGAAATAGGAAGTCTTGTGAGAAGCAAGAACGAAACAGTCTGAGACATGGCATGATATCCATCTCTGTTAACGTTCAGCAAGGTTGTTTCACTGATGTATCACAGAGTGTAATTATGCTCAGTAAATTATTAGTCATTTGTAATTAGCCTTGCATGATTTAAAAATCATTTAAATCTTAATTAAAATGTTGTTACTTGTTACTTACTTATTTAAATCAATTTAAATAATTCGCTCAGCTTGATTAATAACACCCCAAATGGTGCAATGATTACAATGAACCCTCTGCCTGTGAATAGAAGCAAGGACAATGTAAACAATGTAAACAAAAAGTATCATATCTTCCCTCATAGAGTTTTCTGAAGGGAACAATGAGTTGGTCCTAAACTTTTTTAGTTCAGGCATTTAATGTTAAAATGCCTTGAAGTCCTTAGTGATTTCTGGCCACTGTAACTGCGGAACTGTGGAAAGCAAACACACTGTCATCTACAATCAGTGCATGACAAATAACTCAGCCATAAGTGAATATGGGCCAGTCAGCAATTCCTCTTATCCCTGAGGGTGAAGCTATCAGATTGTATTTCCCAGAGACTATTACATTCAGTCACTCCCTTGCTTTTTACTCTTTGTGCGCTCCATAGATCAACAGAATATCTTGAGATATTCAGCAATAGACCATTTCACAAGATGTAAACAACACTGGTCCAGAAGCACTTCCTGTTTCAGTTTTTTAACACTACATAAAAGCTGAGATATACAACCAACAGAACATTTAAAACTGAATCAAAAAGTTAAACAAACATCTTTAAGATGTTTTCTTTACATGTGAAATAAAGAAAACAGTTACAAATTGAAACAGGAAGTGCTTCTGGACCAGTGTTGTTTACATCTTGTGAAATGGTCTATAGTGAAATACAACACAATGGCTACATGATGTTTAGTTTGTGATGTTTTCACAGAAAGTTGGGGGCGGGCCTGATAAACATTAATAACTAAAAAAAAAGGAAAAAAACAAACAAAACAGCAACAGCCAAAACCTGGACTTGTTTAAGTTTTGCTATCACTGTTGCTATAAAATTAAGCAGGCATTCTTCAAAAGTAACTCACTTACACAATCAATCTTGGAAGAATAAAGCCAAGCGAATCCATATTAGACCGTATTAAATTGTACCAGGATTTCCATTTGGAACAAACATCAAAGAGGTCTCACTTTCTAGTTTATCCACAGTTCATCTTAATAATACAGTAAAAGTCCACGTAAGGCTAGAAGGTCCAACACATTGAAAGTTTCTGGGATACTGATAACAACACTGAACAAAATTATGAACGCAACACCCATTTTTCATGAGCTGAACTCAAAGATCTTAGACTTTTTCTATGTACACAAAAGGCCTATTTCTTTCAAATATTGTTCACAAACAGGCATGAAAACGGGTCAGGGGTGAAAAAGGTAAGAAGGATATTAGCCCTCTAGGGGGGTACGGGGGCATGCTCCCCCGTAAGAAAATTTCAAATATTCCAAAGCATCAATCTTTTTGATCAATCTTTTGAGATGTATTTTTTTGCCAAGCTGGGGAGAGCTGGAGAAACTTAACTTCAGCCAAGAGTCAAAAATATTATGGCCTCCGTAGCGCTAGCTAATAATTGTCCACCAGAGTTTTAGCTAGCTGGCTAACGTTGCATTCTCTCCTGCTGTGTTCAACGATTCAATTCATCAAGCTAAGCCTATGTCAACTGAGCTCCTGGGTAACTTAGATATAGCCTACCAGAAAAGTATTGACCGATACAGATCCGATACCATCGCAGTTAAAAAAAAAAATCAAGTAGATTTTCTATAACTGTGTGTTGAACTGATAATCACTCTTTTGTGTTAAACTACGTAATACAGACAACTTCCTTATAAAGAAAAACAACAACAAAAATATGATCATAACCTATGAAAAATGATAACATTGTCACAGTCTGCGTCTGCACCATCCTGTCTGCGTCTCCTGCACTACACTTCCCATGATCCTCTCGTCTGCACACCTGAACTCACTCCCTCATCAGCCTCCCGTTCAGCGTCCTGTTTCATCTGTTTCACCTGTTTTCACCTCATTAGTCCTGATTCCTCTGTGTATTTAGTTCTCCCTCCTTCAGTCTGTCTTTGTCGGTCAATCAATGTTAATGTTACTCTGTGTTCCGCCTGCCTGTACCCAGTT
Source organism: Pimephales promelas (assembly GCF_016745375.1). Next base: position 1,125,631 of record NW_024121954.1, on the reverse strand, counting down.
TATTTATGATTAAACCTTTTGTATTGGAGCTTTTTGGACTCTGCCTGCATCCACCGCGTGACAAACATAAACTAGATTAGTGGGTGACTCAGTAAAATTTATTGTAAAAAACAATAATTCAGAAAATTTAGTAAAAAAAAGTTAGTAGGGAACAAATAAGAGACAATACTGTAAGTAGCACTGGTAAAACGTTACACATTGCTCTTTGTATTGTTGTAAAATACATTCATGAAAAACAAGATATAAATCAAAAAGTTAAATTATTTTATAGTCTACTATAGCACAAGACATTTGAAACTATATAAAACTATATAGCACAATATAGTGTAAACTATATAAAACTATATAAAACTATATAGTACAAATGTATAGCACAGCTGTTTAATGAGGCAGCAACATATGATAGATTGGACAGAACAGAACAAAAAGGGCTATTAATATTCTTTCATCTTTTTTCAATCTTTCTTTGCGCAAACGTATTGGTAACAGTTTATTTTACGACCCGCAAATAACTGTGTAAGTACACTCTTAGAAAAAAAGGTACAAAAGCTGTCACTGGGGCTGTACCTTTTCAAAAGGTACACTTTTGTATCCAAAGGCTACATATTGGTACCTTAGTGGTACATATTAGCACCTAAACTGTACATATTAGCACCTAAAATGAACATATAAGCACCTAAAATGTAAATATAAACTCATGAAATGGACATATTAGCACCTAAAATGTACATATTATCACCTATAATGTACATATTAACACTTAAAATTGAAATTACCACCTAAAATGTACATATTATCACCTAAAATGGACATATTAGCTCATGAAATGGACATATTAGCACCTAAAATGTACATATAAGCACCTAAAATGGACACATTAGCTCATGAAATGGACATATTAGCACCTAAAATGTACATATTAACACTTAAAATATATATATATATATATATATATTAACACCTAAATGTACATATTACCACCTAAAATGTACATATTACCACTTAAAATGTACATATTAACACCTAAAATTGACATATTACCACCTAAAATGTACATATTAGCACCTAAAATGTACATATTAACACCTTTGACATATTACCACCTAAAATGTACATATTACCACCTAAAATGGACACATTAGCTCATGAAATGGATATATTAGCACCTAAAATGTACATATTAACACTTAAAATATTAACACCTAAAATGTACATATTACCACCTAAAATGTACATATTACCACCTAAAATGGACATATTAGCTCATGAAATGGACATATTAGCACCTAAAATGTACATATTAACACCTAAAATGTACATATTATCACAAAATGTACATATTAACACCTAAAATTGACATATTACCACCTAAAATGTACATATTACCACCTAAAATGGACATATTAGCTCATGAAATGGACATATTAGCACCTAAAATGTACATATTAACACCTAAAATGTACATATTATCACACAATTTACATATTAACACCTAAAATTGACATATTACCACCTAAAATGTACATATTACCACCTAAAATGGACACATTAGCTCATTAAATGGACATATTAGCTCATGAAATGGACATATTAGCACCTAGAATGTAAATATTAACACTTAAAATATACATATTAGCACCTAAAATGTACATATTAACACCTAAAATTTACAAAAGTTTACCTTTTGAAAAGGTACAGCCCCAGTGACAGCTTTTGTACTGTTATTTCTGAGACTGAAATTACGGTGTACGTTTCTGTGATTATAGTGTACTTCAGTGTAGGTATAAGGGAACATTATGTTAAGTTTGGGGTAATAAAGGGGTAATAAGCAGATATACAAGCAAATTATTTAATTAGTTAAAAAATAACAGGTACCTATTCTGTTAATATATTCCTGGCAAAAATTGTACGTCTGTTGTTTATAAAATGTATCACATTTCTGGCAAAATATGTTCTTGTGCAATGTTACAGGGTATAATTTGTGGGTTAAAAATTAAACACAAACAATAACACACACACACACACATATATATATATATATATATATATATAAATAAATGTATTGGCTTTTTTTACTCGATTACTTAATGTTAAGTCAAAATAATTCGTTTTTGCTATGATTTTAATTTTTTTTTTTTTGATAATAGTACCTTTCTCTGTAATTACAGTGAAAATAGTGTTGTTTCATATTGCTGCATAGTAAGTAGTGTTTGTTACCCCCTTGTTCTGTGTAGTTACAGGGTAAGTGTAACTACTGCGGGCTGTAAATTAAAGTGGTGCTTGTTACGCCTTTATTACCCGAAACTTAACATATTGTTCTCTTATACCTACATGGAAGTACACTTTAATTATAGAAACATACACTGTAATTTCAGTGTACTTACACAGTTGTTTGCGAGTCGTAAAATAAAGTGTTACCAAAGTATTATATGATTATGAAAGACTCCACAGTTCTGCACACAACGCTTATGCGCATCCTGAGCGCTGAATGATGCGCTTGAGGCAACATGAGTCTGCGGCTCTTCGAGTCCGCATTGAAAAGTTAAAAGCACAAAGGAAATAGGGATGTTCGCAAGCGTCACATGTGACTTCACGAAATGGGCGTGGCCGCGAACTGGTTGGCAGAAAGAACCAAAACATACGCAGCAGTGTCCTGTCAGCAAAATGATAATTCTTTGTATGAAAAAGCCAAAAGGAGATATAAGGTAAAGCTTTTATATAACCAGGGTTCATGTTCTATGCCATATCGCCTGAGTGAGAATTGGAGCAAAAGCCCTAACACGGCCACATTTGACATTCGGCGACATCTACCTATCTCACGACACGCCATCTATGCTTATCAGAGAGTCAATGAAGGCGTACAAATCTGTAGATGCCTATAAGTCATAATTACGAATATTAACTGGATAACTGGTAAATTTGTTACAACTAGAGTAAAATAGAGGTATAATTTTTCCATGGGCTATATTTTGAATCAAAATTATCTTACCTCTGATATATAACATTGGTCAACATATACGTAAAAATGTATCAACGAAAATACAATAATTTGCCCTTAATCTATAAGGGTGTGTACACAAATGATACACTGACTGTACAGTACCCAATCTTTGGGTTAAATTATGACTTTATAATACTGTGTGGCAAAGGGCCATTACTTTTCTGCCAGCCAGAGCATGTATCTGCGTCGTGACGTCACAGGCGAAGATCCCTATACATATCGATGCATAGTGTCTATGCAATAGTTTATTGAGCCTTTTCTTTTAACAGTTTTAAATTTCAGTTACTACAGCAAGATAGTCAATTTATGCAAAACCATAGAGCTTTATCTACCAGATCAAGTATAATAATATTAACATTTAATCATCTTGGAGAGAGTTTCATCATTTCCGAACGTCGTGCTGTTTGTTTAAATCTTTTACAGTCTATGGTTTAAATGCTGAATGGAGAATGACTGACAGCCGCAGGCGAAGGGAAAAGTTTACGTGAACTTGAATTCATGACTTAAATATTAATTTCTATCTCACATTACTGTATACTATAGTATGGCTTCAATTGTGACCGTTAATATTAAAGTCTTATGAGCAACATTTATATACAGGAGTTCTCAAAATATATCAGTAATAGACCCTTTAAAGAATATATGTACAAAATATGATAGTTATCTGTTAAGATGTTTTACATACTACTTTTTGAGATGTTCTTCTAGATGTGCAAGCAGGAATTAAACTGATCTGCCACTTATTAGCAAGCAACAAGCAAATGTGGTAGCAGATCGCATATGTGCAGGATTCAAAGCTGCAAGAGTTCTGTTGGGCAAGGGGCTGTCCTGTATTTCATGGGAAAGACCTTATGGCACATACGTCCTATATGGCGCTTTGGGATGAGAATGCGTTGACACCACACTGTGAAATTGTTGACATCTGTACATTAAACCATGTGCTGCACATTTAGTCCCAGCAGGAGCAACCAGGGCTCACAAAGTAAATAAAAAGGAGATGTAGGCTATTAATGTATCATGAGGAACTTTCTATCCATCAGCCTCTTGAATGTAGAAGGAACACAATGTACTGGACATGCATCGCTCTCTCACTTGTAGTGGCTGCTGTGCTTGTAAGATAATGCACTGCACATTGCAGACTCCTGACCTGCAGTTTCATGCATCCTTACTCAAAAGTCTAATGCATCTGGACAAATGTAGAGAGAATGATATCACAAAATGCAAAATGGTACTTAAATGCTCCCAGAAGATATGAGAGATCTCTAGCTTTGCAGTCTTTCAGTTTGCTTTTATGGATCAGCCAACACAATCTTAATTCATACATGTTTTACATTTTGCTGAATTGGTGGCTAATTTGTACCTTTATTTTCTTAACACCTCATATGTTTCACATGGTACTTTAGAATTTTTACAGACATGATACGTTGATCATATTGTTCTTGTGAATAATTATGGTCTGTCTTATACACTGCAACAACAACATTTAATTTACTGTGTTTATCCAATTGATTTGTCCAATGTATTTGAATTGACAGAATGAATTTGAGTTAATTGATTCGAGTAATTAAAACTTAAAAAAGCTCATGCAACAAAATATGTTATAGGGAAGTTCATGTAATAACTGCATTATGAAATAGCACAAAATTACATTGAATATATATATATATATATATATATATATATATATATATATATATATATATATATACTGTAAAACAATATTGATGGTTTAACTTAAAAAAGTAAGTAACCTGGGTTGCCTTAAAATTTTAAGTTCATTTAACTGGAAAAAGTGAGTTAATACAATGAAGGGGAATGATATAATCATCAGAAACTCAAAATTATATGTTATCTGAACTAAATAAATTATTTAAGTTGATTTGACAAAAGAAAAAATGTTGTGATTACTACACTGTAAAAAATATTGTTGGTTTAACTTAAAAAAGTAAGTAACCTGGGTTGCCTTTAAATTTTAAGTTGATTGAACTGGAAACAGTGAGTTAATACAATGAAGGAGATTAATTTAATCATCAGAAACTCAAAATAATAAATTATTTCAACTAAATAAATTATTATAAAGTTGATTTGACAAAAGAAAATATGTTGTGATAACAAATCTTGAAAATATTTTTTTTACAGTGTTTGTATTAAACCCCTGCAATTCATGAACCTTTCCTTTTGTGCCAACCATTGGCCATTTCCATTGAAATGTTAACTCTTGAATTGAAACGTAACCAATTCTGAATTTTGCACGGCCCTGCTTGATGCAATTAGCATATATACAGTATATATATATATATATATATATATATATATATATATAGATTTAGTCGATAGATGTAATTGAGTAATGAAACAAGTTTTGGAGACAGTCTCAGAGGTTAACATTCCATAAGAGAAATAATGCTTATACTTTATTTTGGTAACACTTTACAATATGCCGGATGCTCAGTGCTCCTTGTGGGTCCGCTCTGGACGCACCAGGCCTGTTTCCCAGTCCTAATGCAGCTGACGAGCACTGCCCCATTGCCAATTCCGATGAGGAAAGACCTCCTCTCTCAGGCTAAGTGCTCAATTTGGCATCCTCACCCGGAACAGTGGGCCCTGCACGCATGGGCCATCAATTGTTACACGCAAACCTCCCAAAGGGAGTGCTGAACACAATCACGCAGATGTCTCTATGCCTTAAAGTGGTCAGTGGTTGTGGAAGCCATGAAAGGTGCCCCATTCGAGTCAATCCCGATGTCGGATATGAAACACCTGTCTTTCAGGTTGCCTTGGCATTTGGCTTGCTTAATTGGGGACATTTAATATTCAATATTATTGATCTGTGTTGAATTATTTTCATGTTATCTCTGTGAAGCTGCTTTGATACAATCTGTATTGTAAAAAAGTGCTATAATAAAGGTGACTTGACTTTCAAAACAGTGTTTCTCATGGCTCTTGAGTCAGTAAAGCACATAAGGGGTCTACAAGCGCTCTCAGTAAGCGTGACTTGTCTGTAATTTGGGCCTAATGACTCAAAGTCATACTCAAACCAAGACACAGATATGCCCCTAAATCCCTCAACACACCATTCAGGGACGAGGTAATTTCCCTGTCTGCCCTACCGGTTCATATTGAGGAAGAAAACATAAGCCTCCTTTGCCCAGTCAGGGCATTAAGAGCCTATGTGTCTCACTCATCTGTTTTCAGACAGACTGAGCAGCTCTTTGTTGTTTCTTTGTTGTTCAGCTCTTTGTTGTTAGCTCATTCAGGAAGACTGAGCAGCCGCTTCGAAACAGACCCTATCCAGATAGATAGTTGATGCCCTAGCACTGGCATACACTACAAAGGGACTAAAGTACCCTTTAGGTGTTAGAGCGCACTCCACCAGAGGCATGGCCTCATCGTGGGCATGGTCTAACAGGATCACTTTACAAGTTATCTGTATGGCCTCCCCGTCTACATTTTTTAAGGTTTTATAACCTAGAAGTTTCCACCTTACAGGCTAAACTACTGTCGGTTTAAAGTCAAGTACCATCTGCCCCGTTGCTTCGGCGCAGAGTACTGCACTCGCTTGAGCACCGCTCTTTGACTGATACGTTGTTTCCCAAGGGAAATAATGCCCATACTGTTTCTCAGTGCAGGCCGAAGCTTTCTCTTCACCCTGACTGTGTGTGACACTGTTACAATGATTAGCCCCTTTGGTTGTTAAATTATCGAGAATGATGCTGCTAGCCTCTCTGCTCAGACTCTCTGTGAGTTCATGGTGATTATGCACTATATGCACTACGCAGTACGAGAGAACCTCTCATAAGAGAACGTACTGTTACTAACATAACCTCAGTTCTCTCTAGAAGAGGGAACGTGTACTGCGTAACTTGCCGTGCCTGCAAGACGCTCTGGTTCGCTTTGGCGATGAAAAACCAATGATATCAGCCCATCAAGCTATATTTATAGGGCTTCGGCGGGAGTGTGACGCAGTGGGCGCGAAGCACCCAATTGGACCGTCACCGAAGGTCCTCTCTCGATAGGCTGCTGCAGTTGCCGCAGGACAGCCAATAGGCACGATAAGTCACCTTTCCTATGTCTGCATGCTGCCACAATGCATTTTACATTATTACAAAATTATGGATAATTTTTGGTTTCAATATCTTGCGGAAAAGAGATTTCCCCAAGATAGATCCAGATTTTCTAGAGAGAACCGAGGTTACGTTAGTAACTGAGTACGTTCAAAGAGGTTTAATATTCGGGAGAGGGATCCCTCTGTTGTCGAGCAGAAGGAACTGCGGGACTCTTGTTTGTGACAATATGAGAACTGAACTGAGCTGGACGATGACATCACGTTTTTCTCCAGAACGGATGTTCTGGAAACAAATTCGTTGCATTATTTTCCTATTATCTTTGTAAAGCTGCTTTGAAACAATACAGTATTGTAAAAAGCGCTAGGCCTACAGTATATAAATAAATGTGACTTAACTAAAGTGGACTATTGAAATATACTCACCTAAAGGATTATTAGGAACACCATATTTATACTGTGTTTGACCCCCTTTTGCCTTCAGAACTGGTTTAATTCTAAATGGCATTGATTCAACAAGGTGCTGAAAGCATTCTTTAGAAATGTTGGCCCATATTGATAGGATAGCATCTTGCAGTTGATGGAGATTTGTGGGATGCACATCTAGTGCACGAAGCTCCCGTTCCACCACATCCTAAAGATGCTCTATTGGGTTGAGATCTGGTGACTGTGGGGGCCATTTTAGTACAATGAACTCATTGTCATGTTCTAGAAACCAATTTGAAATAATTTGAGCTTTGTGACATGGTGCATTATCCTGCTGGAGGTAGCCATCAGAGGAAGGGTACATGGTGGCCATAAAGGGATGGACTTGGTCAGAAACAATGCTCAGGTAGGCCGTGGCATTTAAACAATGCCCAATTGGCACTAAGGGGCCTGAAGTGTGCCTTGAAAACTTCCCCTACACCATTACACCACCACCACCAGCCTGCACAGTGGTAACAAGGCATGATGGATCCATGTTCTCATTCTGTTTACGCAAAATTCTGACTCTACCGTCTGAATTCGTCTCAACAGAAATCGAGACTCATCTGATCAGGCAACATTTTTCCAGTCCTTGTCCAATTCTTTTTTCTATTTGTAGTGGAGATGAGTGGTACCCGGTGTGGTCTTCAGCTGTTGTAGCCCATCGGCCTCAAGGTTGTGCGTGTTGTGGCTTCACAAATGCTTTGCTGCATACTTTGCTGTTGTAATGAGTGGTTATTTCAGTCAAAGTTGCTCTTCTATCAGCTTGAATCAGTCAGCCCATTCTCCTCTGTCCTCTAGCATCAACAAGGCATTTTCGCCCACAGGACTGCTGCATACTGGATGTTTTTCCCTTTTCACACCAGTCTTTGTAAACCCTAGAAATGGTTGTGCGTGAAAATCCCAGTAACTGACCAGATTGGGAAATACTCAGACCGGCCCATCTGGCACCAACAACCATGCCACGCTCAAAATTGCTTAAATCACCTTTCTTTCCCATTCTGACATTACATTTGGAGTTCAGGAGATTGTCTTGATCAGGACCACAGCCCTAAATGTATTGAAGCAACTGCCATGTGATTGGTTGATTAGATAATTGCATTACGAGAAATTGTACAGGTGTTCCTAATAATCCTTTAGGTTAGTGTAAAGTGTTGCAGACAAAAAAATAAAAAATAAAAATAAATAAAGAGAATTTTATTTTTTTAAGAATAAAAATTAAGATAATCCTTAATTTAATTACAAAGGTAAAAAATGAGGAAGGGATTAAAAAATATTATTAGGATCCTTAAAAATGATTAAAACCTGTGTATTCTGCTGACAGGCCAGTAGTTGGCTTGCTGATAATCATCTCTGCAAATATTTTGGGGAAAGTATTTCAACATTGAAAAAATTACACACATCAGCTCTACAAATAACAAAGCAATTCAGTTCTATAATGGCAATTTCCTCTGTGGCAGGTCTGTTTCATATTATGCCACAAATATACGTATTTGTTGCACTCTTGTCAAGCACTATTGATTTTAACGTAGAATGAACAGGAGCATGAATTCAGGGACAATATGCAAGGAATATTCTATTTTTTTTTTCAATTTTCTTCACTTTACTGGGTTTTATTTATGTCCATCTTGTTTGCAACGTGTGGTATTTAGCTTTAGTCCAACTCCTGAGGTTTTTTTTTTGTTTTTTACATTTTTTTTTTTTTTACAGTGTGAAAAGGCTAGTTCCTTAGTAACACAATAAGAAGAAAAATAACAATGAGTAAAAATGCACATCTAAAGCCAAGAAACTGGCCAAAAAATTTTTCAGACAATCACGTTCTGGACAATTTGTTGTTTCCACAGGCATAATATGGGCAAACAAAAAGCGAAGCTAAATTCTAACCCCAAGACAATTTCTTTCCAGATTTCCTTATTAATAAACAAGAAACCTAGTGACGCAAGTCATGGTATGAATCAAGAATCGAATCAAACCGAGGAAACATTAAATGGTGGATTGAACAGCATGGAGATTTGGATGATGTATTTAATCATATTACACACCTGTCAAGTCAGATTGAATGTTTGGACACAACATTCATAAATTGGAGGCATAATCACAAGTGTTAAGGATAAATATGTTCCCATGAATTTATTAGTTTGACTTGTATATAATCCCATGCCAAATGTATAACACATTCTAGGGGACGCTTTACAGCCGCACTGTGGAGCTCTATTAATTACAGAATAAAACTAGACAAACGACTATCGGCTCCAGTCATCTGTTTAACCTTAACGCTAGCTGTCACCAAACGCCTCATGCTGAGTTGTGAGTGTGTGTTTGTCAGATAGTGTATGTAGATAGTGTGTGCATTGTATGGCCCATTGGAGTAGGTAATGATTTAATATACACTGATGCCTAAGGGAGAAGACTGAGTTTTATTTGGAGAAAGAACATACTTTAGGATCGCAAGGTCAGCAGAAAGGCCTGACAATCAGCTTGATGAATGTGAGCGCCTGAGCAGATAATATGTTCCTGGCAAAGGTCTCAGGCTACAAAAACACAAATTACTGAGCAGTAAGAATATGTCGGATAGGCTGTGATGAAGGACTTAAACTTTGTGGCATTTTCTGCCTTTGTGATTTCTTTGCTCTATAGCCGATTAATTTAAATCGGTCATTTTGTCTATATTTGACTATTAACGTTGCACCTACAAATCTACTAATACCTTCTCTGGTAGGGTTAGGGATAGAACAAGTTGACATGTAGTTGCAAACTTACTTATAGTCAGTAAATTGTCTGTTGTAGAAGGAGCATCACAATAAAGAGTTATCAGATATTAAGCAGACAGTCTAAACACCATCAATTATAGTGTAACCATTTTTTTAAATGAAATTATTGTACTATATTTTAGCACGATGATATTTTCATTTAATATTTTGTATTTTTAGGGGATTTTATGGTACTAAATTAATACAGTAGCTATAATCCATTTATCAACTTTTTAAGCTTGTTCTCTTAAGTTTGGTCTCTTTTTAAAGATGGCACTTTACTATGGAAGCTTGTTTCTGCCACACAACAAACAATTTAAATGGTAATTGAGACTTTTTTTCCTCACAATTGCGAGTTTACTGTACATCTCACAATTCTGAATTGCATGATATAAAGTCACAATTACGAGTTTTAAAGTCAGAATTGTGAGATACAAACTTGCAATGCAAGAAATAAACTCAAAATGTTGACTTTTTCTCAGAATTGCATGTTTAACACAGTCTCATCCCAAAAAGTCATATAACTGACGTCTTGGGACGTTTTTTGACCGTGCGTCAATATCCGCCTTTTTAGGGCCCCCTTAAATGTCGGTAGATGGCGATCCCGGGCCGTCATACAACTGACGCTTTACCTTTAACGTCAGTTAGGTGACGGGTTAGGTTTAGGGTTAAGTTTAGGTCTGGGGTAGAGTTAGGATCCCATAACCTCATCTACCGACGTTTAAGGGGGCCCTAAAAAGGCGAATATTGACGTATGGTCAAAAGACGTCCCAAAACGTCAGTTATATGACGTCTTGGGATGAGACCGGGTTGGCATGTTATATCTTGTAAAACTTTATAACATGCAACTGCGACTGTATCAGAGATGTAAATTTGCAATTGTGAGATAAAAAGTCTCAATTATCTTTTATATGTTTTATTCTGTGGCTTCCATACTTCAGATTATTCCTAGAGTGAAAAAAACAAATATGGAAGCTTAATTGTGAGAAAAAAAGTCGCAATTACCTTTTTTTTTATTTTTTATTCTTTTTTTATTCTATTTTTTATATAACAAGCTTGCATCCACATCTAAGTGCCGTCTTTAAAAAGACTTAAGAGACTATACTTAAAAATTTAATACATGGATTATAGCTACTGTATAAATACAATTTAGTACCATAAAATCCCCTAACAATACAAAATATTAAATGAAAACATCATTACTAAAATATAGAACAATCATTTAATTGATTTTTTTTTTTTTAAATGGTTACACTATAATTTATGGTGTCTTTGTTAAACTGTGATTTAAGTACATACTTATAGGGTTACGATTAGGGTTTGGTTTAGGGTTAGTTGCAAACTTGTAAACGTCCACATCAACTTGATAAAACACATCAAGTTTAATCAGCTTAATGTTTCCAAGCATGTTCATGTCTTCAACGCCACATTTTTTTCAAGACGTTTCCAACTCTAACTCTGAACCAATCCTGTAAAACACACACACACACACATCATTTTTTTTTTTTCGTCCTGCCTTTCTTGTGGTTCCCTCTCAGTGTGTTTTGTGGGCTTTAAAACATACAAAGATGTACACACATGCTGCTCACATTTTATTGTAGCCCATTTTATTGTGCTAAACAGAGTGTAATGACACCTTTACCATTAATATGTTTATAAGCAACTGAAAAAAGCACAAATGTCAGTGCATCTCAAGGAACCCAAAAACACCACAGAGGGTTATTTCCTTGAACTGTTTTAAGCAATATCACACTCACAATCATACTGTTGACCTGAATGTCACTGGCAATTTTGCATTTCATGTAAACTAATCTTGTCATAAGGATGTATATACTTAGAAAATAAAATTCAAGGAAATGATTTTCGTTTCTTTGGTTTGAGAGACTGTGTGGATATTGATTTTCAAGGATGTTGTTGTAATTACTGGACCACTAGACTGAATTTTGAGCTTCAGGCTATTATTTTGTCTCACGGCTCTAAGTCCATATTTCCTTTCTAAACCAAACCAATGTGTAGGAACATTAAAGGGGTGCTTTTATGTTGCTATGCCCATCTATTTTAAAAATCGTTATAAAAACAAACCAGGATTCTAATAATCGTTTTCTTCAAGAGCATTTCCTCTGTCGAGCCTTAAATGAGTTTGGTTAAGATGGAGTTGAAAGCCCACATAGTTTTTGTTCTTTATTGAAACAAGATGCACTTGGCCATCTCTTGCTTAGAAATCCCTAGAGAAATCTGCATGATTTCTATTCATTTAAATGAGCAGGCTTGTAAGATCAATGCATGGTGTTTGTTTGTCAGTTATGAAATTAAAGCTGTCAGAATGATTATGATGTCATGTTTGGCTTTATTTACACGTAGTTGATTACTTATAATGTGCCAAATGATGTCCACAAAGAAGCTTTTATATGAGCTAGGGGGGCTCTCACATACCTAGTTACAAATTACTAGGTTGCTCAAAGCAAAAATTATTTTTATGGTTAGTATGTTTGGGATTGTTATAATAACTGACATGTGGCATCACTTTTCCACCACAAATTGTATTATATTTTACAATTGTATTGTATTGTACAAATTGTGTAACTCAAACTGCGTTTACACAAGATGGAAAGTAAATGATTAATATTGAATCTGTGAAAGGAGAAAAGTTTAAATTTGTTGTTTGTTTCACTGGCCCATGCTGAAACCTAGTTATGTGAAAGATAGAATTCTGTTTTTTAGACTGGTAATTTGATCACAACAAGTTTGCAACCCACCAGATGTAAAAAAAAAAAAAAAAAGCTTTTATTACGCTACTGATATGAGTGTTCATTTCATGTGTGGACATCAATTTAAACATAACTGAACAAAAATATTACATTATTTAAGCTATTCTAATTTCCCTTTACCTTATATTTAAAACATTTAATGAAAACGTTGGAAGAAATTAAAAAGTCAGGCCTACCTTTTAGAATGAAGATTTAATTTGCCGTGTCACTGAAAGCGGGTTCAGATTTATCTATGAACGTTGATCTGACAACATTTCAGCAAGAGTGCCACTAAGATTGCCAATCACGTTTGAAAATAATGTACCGCCTACAGAAACTTAACCTATAGTGTTAACAAAAGCAATCGTGATGAAACGTACTCGGTTACTAACGTAACCTTGAATTCCTAATACACAATTGGGAAACTTCTTTCCTTGAGAATATTGAAGCCTTTATTTTAAAACGCAGTGCAGCTTCAGAGTAGAGCGTCCAGCTCGCCCATTGGCTGTGTTGCAGCAATTGCACATCCTATGGCAAAGTGGCTCAGACGTGAACCATTCAGGCGGATTCTTTGAAAAGAACATTGTGCAGTGAGTGTTGCTCTCTGAGGCAAAGACGTTGACCTCTGCCCTGCCAAGAAAACACACTCCAGATAAGACGGACCATCTGTGGGTTGAGAGACCATTCGCCGGGGGGAGTGTTGTCTCGAGACAGTATGTCCACACCTAGATTTTGGATGCCCGGGACGTGAGCAGCTCTCAAGGAAGCACAGGTTGCTCTTCATGTGATGTAAACGTCAAAATCCGAAAAAAAAAAAAATCATGATTTGTTGTTATCAAAACTTTTTCTTGCCAAATAAACATATAATTATTGTGGTTCAGATTACATAATATTTTGATTTTCTGTAGATTAGCTTAAACCAATCTTCGTATACTCAATTTTGTAGTTACAATGAACTCAAAATTTTAAGGCAACCAGGTTTAACTTTTTTAAAGTTAAACCAACAATAATATTTCACAGTGCCATGCACTGGTTTTGAGATCATAGTATCGGTTGAGGAAATGCATATACATACACTGCATACACCACGTGTGATCTTTCCAACGTGATTACGTTATGCAGGGTGCATCGCAGAGTTCTGCAAGACGAGCATTTGTGGTATATGCAATTTCATATTTTAGATGTTTCTCTAGAAGAAGACCCTTATTCCATGGCTGGAATCGTGTAGAGCCCTTTGAAGTGGCACCTTCCCATTGGTTGCCATTGAAGTCCACTACATGGAAGAATGTTTTCCTCAAAAAACATAATTTCTTTATGACTGAAGAAAGAAAGAAAGACATAAACATCTTGGATGACATGGGGGTAAGTAAATGATCAGTACATTTTATTTCTGAAGTGAACTAATCCTTAATCATAATCATGTGAACAGGAACAAAAGTTATAAAGCAAAAACACTTTATTTTGATGGTTCCCTTAAACACTCTGTTGGCTATAAGTGTCTTTACACCTGTCAATTTACTCTCAATAGAGTTTTATTTAAATATTAGTAGACTGTCTGCTTAATATCTGCAAACAATTTATTTTGATGCTCCACACCAGACATATTAGGCTACTGAAGTAACTTTGCAGGTACAAATCAACTTGTTCTAATAACCTTAAAGGGTTAGTTCACCCAAAAATGAAAATTCTGTCAGTATTTACTCACCCTCATGTTGTTCCAAACCTCTATGTGTTTATTTGTTCTGCTGAACACAAAGGAAGATATTTGGAAGAATGTTTTAATCAGACAGATCTCATTCCCCATTGACTACCATAGTAGGAAAAAATACATACTATGGTAGTCAATGGGGAATGAGATCTGTCTGATTAAAACATTCTTCCAAATATCTTCCTTTGTGTTCAGCAGAACAAATAAACAACATGAGGGCGAGTAAATAATTTTAAATAATTTTTGGGTGAACTAACCCTTTAACCCTAACTCAACTAACACTCTAATGGGAAGTTGTTGACATTGGTGTGACATAATGTCTAGGAGACCAGGAAAATAAAGTGTATCAAAGCTATTAGTGTGTTCATTTCAGCTGGAAACCGCAGTGAATTGTATATGTATGGTTAAAAAATGGACCCTGTTTATCTAGTGATCTTTTCATTGCTTTGTATAAGGAATTTTTTCAAAAAATACCCATCAAAATAGGGGAAAATCGATATACTTATGTACAGCATCAACACTAGTGCATTGCACGTGTGAAATAAGAAACATTTCAAAGTTAAAGTTCTTCCCTGAACACATTTCTGTAACATAAGGGAGCCATTACAAGCTTGTCAGCACATACGTGCATGTGAAAGTATAAGTTTGAACACTGAGGCACTTGGAGGCAGATGAGTATTGCAGCAGAAACCAAATTCCTTTTCTAAATAGGAAATACAATAACAACGGCATAGCTCTGGAAGGAAACCTGCCCTATATGGAACAGAGACGGGTTGAGTGACGGTTTGGCAGAGATGTGAAACTGGTGGTTTTCTGAAAAAAATCAACGATCAGAGTCCAGGCAGACACTTGCGTTCTCTTGCATTTTATCAGGAGTGAAAACGGCAAGATATCAGGGATTACTCAAGACCGTATCACACATAAAAGCCCTTGAGGGACTCCTGAAGCTTTTGGGATGAGATGAGTATCTACACATGGTAGGGTAAATGTTGATACAGGGCTGATGGATGGAGCGGGGAAATGAAATAAATTATAACCAGAACATGAATTAATTTGTCTAGGGAAAAGCAGAGTGTTCCTAAGGATGAAACTATTTATCCACCGATGTCCAGGCAGAAAAGGCTCAGAAGATGAATTCCCTATAATTTTACTTGCACTCCAGCACTTTTTAAACAACAATGACAAAATGATAATTATATTTTTTCAAACTTCTGTTCTGCCGAGGCCAGATTCCAAAACCAAAAAAAAAAAAAAAAAAAAAAAAAACCTTGGCTGCATCTGAAAAGCATGCTCTCTTGAATAGGTACTCATTTTGAATAAGTAATTACTTCATGACCTCTAAAAAAGTATGTTCTAGTATTAATGTGCAGTATAGGAATGTAATCTGGACGTACTACGTTCACCATGTTGTCATTATCATGTGACCTACCAGTGTCAGTTATGTCACTTCACTGTCATTCATAGTAAAGTGTCCATCGTATGCATATTTCAGAAGTTTTTGCCTACTCTTTTAAGTACTGTACTGTGAATTCGGACATACAGTACTTTGTTTTGTCACATACATTCTATTTCTTTAATAATTCCACCAGTTTGTGCAAAACCTGATGACAATTTATCCAGCATAATTTTAGAATGTTCCACATTTAATTCGATTAGAGACTTGTAAATCGTGTAAAACTTAAAATTCCTCTTAACATCTTATTGTTTTATATTTTTCAAAATCTTAAAACTTTTATCCCTATAGGATTAAATGGAGGAAATAAAGCCATATCAATCAAATCAGACTTTTGGATCCCACTTCTGTTTTTTTCCCCCATTTTTTATTTTATTTTGCAGTATCTAGGTGAAGCTGGCATGTCATACACCAGCCACTATTAAAAGGCTACATTATACAACCACAGCTGTTGGTATTATGTCAGGGAGAATAAAGCACACAAAAGTTATGGACACAAGAGATTAAAACATTTGACCCAAAATATGGGCAGAAACAACCCAGGATTTTTGTTGGAGTGCATCTCCCAAACCCTTATGTAACTAAGCTCTATATCAAAATGCATTTTCTTGCCAACACGCTGTATTTCAACCTAATCAAGTTTATGGTGGAATGTTGATTTCAGTACTCTTCATAATTCATTAATATTTCATCACTCTGAAGATTGTATGTATTCCCGCACCATATATGACAGAACCGCAACATATAGTCCAAAAAAAAAAAGAAAAGTAAATGATAAAAAATACAAAATAAATGACAGAGTTAGAATTAATAGTCAAAACTTTTCCCAGAAACAATATATCAGTGAATTTATCTGTGAAAGATTGGGTTGAAACCTGCAAAGTAGTTTTAGTTAGTGTTGAAATAGCATATTATGGATTGGTGCACAGTATCCATAACTCTCAACAGGTTGCATTAAAAAAGTGCGAACAGAGATTTATTTAGCATTAAATTGGAGCATGTGCTGTTATTTAATTTTAAAATGTATGCATGTTTTTATTATTATTATTATTATTATTGGAGCTGTTAAATCCGCAATAATCCGCATGTAACCAGTTATCCTCACATTGGTCTCTGTGATTATTCGACTTACTGTAATTGAGGATGATCTAAGACACAATTCCAGGATATATCATAATTTATTAAGCATTCTAAATTAACAAATGCGTGAAAATATGAAACAACTGTTAAACTATATCAAAGGCACAACTGGGACAAGGAATGGAAAACTCATGAAGGGGAAAAAAAGCTTCAGGAAAACAACATGCTGTGATCCGGACGAGCACTTGGAGCTTTCAGGACGGTGACCCAAACAGACAGCAATTTTAAGGTTTTAGAAGTTTAGTGTCCTGGCGTAGCCCAGTCACACCCAGAGTCCAGTCCAATTGCGCATCTGTAAAATGAATTTTAAGAACTGTTCACAAACAGTCTCTGCGGAGACTGATGAGCTGGAGAGCACACAACTCCGATGTCAAAACATCTGGCTGTAAAATACTATAAGGTAATCACGTCTATGATAACTTTGGAATCGATTTGTAAAAATGCCAATCAACACTCTTAAAAACCCTTTGTTGCTCTTCGGTCATTTTTGACCCCAAAATTTTACGTTCGTTTTTTTTTTTCTTTCTTTTTTCTATTTTTCATCGGAATGGTATGAAACTTGGTAAGGGTTTTGGCATTTGTTATGTGAACACACACAAAAACAAACAAACAAACAAACAAACAAACAAACAAAAATGGTCCTGAAAAGAATAGTCACACTTGTGCTTCTGGTGGATTTATGGGAGACAGATTTAATCTAGTGGAAACTTTTGGTACTGCAGCCAAACAAAATCTTACTGAAAGCTCATTCTTTGAGATATCAACCTCAAACAAAACTTGTTTAGATTTATGGCTTTGATTTTATCAGTTTTAGAGTAAAACATGTTTTTGAAAAAATATAATTTAGTTGTAAAAATTTAAAATAGTATTTTTGCACATTTTTCATAACAATAGGCCTACATGTAAAATTCTGTAACTTTTTTTTCAAGTTAACTTTTTATTTTATTTTATTTTTTTCATTTAAGCAATAATCTGCCAGTTATCGTCTTTGAAACGAGATCAAACTTAAGTATTAAGTTCAAACTTAAACAAGCAGTTCACTTAAAAAAAAAAAAAAAAAAAATTGCTGATAATTTACTCACCCCCATGTCATCCAAGATGTCCATGTCTTTCTTTCTTTAGTCGAAAAGAAATTACGTATTTTGATGAAGACATTCCAGGATTTTCTCTATATAATGGACTTCAGTGGGAACCAAACGGTTCAAGGTCCAAATGAGAGTTTCAGTGCAGCTTCAAAGGGCTTTAAACGACACCAGACGATGAATAAGGGTCTTATCTAGCGAAATGATCGGTCATTTCAAAAATAAATAAAAAAGTAAGTTTTATAAGCACAAATGCTCACCTTGCTCTGTTCTGTGATGAGCGTTTGTGACTCTCCTGTTCAAACTTGTTCATCAAAATGAACAAATCTTTTTTCGAGTCATGACTTGAAGGGTAATAAGACCCTTATTCATCGTCTGGTGTCATTTAAAGCCCTTTGAAGCTGCACTGAAACTCAATTAGACCTTGAAGAGTTTGGTTCCCAATTAAGTCCATTATATGGAGAAAATCCTGGAATGTTTTCATCAAAAACCTTAATTTCTTTTGGACTGAAGAAAGAAAGACGTGGACATCTTGGATGACATGGGGGTGAGTAAATTATCAGCAAAAGTTTTTTTTAAAAGTGAACTACTGCTCTAAGTGCTCCAAAGCATTCAAGATTTACAACAGTTTAAGTTGGAAATTAAAATTTGACATCAAAAGTGAATTATAAATACAGCATAAAAATAATTTAGTACCATAAAATCCCTTAAAAATACAAAATATTTAATAAAAAAACGTTATTGAACTAAAATATAGGCTACATTAATTTCATTGAAAAAAAAAATATATTTAAAACAATAAATTGTTGACAAACAAAGAGCCTTAAATATAAAGGTTCCGCGTTTTTGCAGTTGAACCAATCTTGGTTCCCCAAAGAATCTTTCAGGGAACAGTTACAGGTTATTTTATTAGTGTGATCAACATTTTAAAAGGCCTAAAGCATAAGTTCCCACAATAAAGAGCATTTTACACAATAGAAACCTTCCATGGCTGTTAAAAGTTCTTGTAATGTCAAATAACCTTTTTAAATAGTAGCCTAATAATAAAATAAAAAGGTTCGAAATTGTAATAGTGTCGATTAAAAAAAAGTCCTGCATGGTAGTAATGATTGGCAACACAACACATCACGACCTTGGCTCGGTGTTTTCTTCTTCTTGAGCTGCGTGAGGAGTGTTCGAGTGGGCGTGCATGAGTTCTCGCTTTATAAACCCTGCGAATGGGCTTCAACGCAGACCTCACTTGTTGAGTGATCTCTATGAGGACAGACGAACAACACCTGACACACCTAAAGACTCCATTCGAGCGGAAAATGACGACGGCAATGATGAAAGGATGTGTGCTGTTCATCTGCTTATTCTTCATAGTGTTTCAGTCCATCACGTGCGAAGCGAACCGGATAGATGCGCGCAAAAAACACGAAAACGACGTGGGCCACCACAGCTCTTCTGTAACAACAGGTAACACATTTTATGTATTTCAAATGGATACAAATATATTTGTGTTTTAAAATGAAATATATTTTCATTTTACCTGCAGCCAGCATTTAAACCATTTTAATCTAACAATTAATATTCATTTTTAGTAGAATTAATGTTAAAAATGTTTGTAGCCAAGTATAAAAAAAAATAATTATATTGAATTATAAAATAGGTAGCTTATATTTTAATTAAATTACAAATAATACAAATAAAAAAAAATGATAATTTGACCGGCATTCTAAAACCATTTAATATTCAATGTATTGTAGTCTAATTTTATATACTATAATGTATGTTGTATATCCAAATATTATAAAAATATAATACTTTAACCAGCTGCCAGCATTTAAACCATTTTAAACCAACAATTAATATTTATTTTAGTATAGTTAATGTTTGAACATATATGTAACCTAGTTATAAAAACAATTATATTGTAATTAAAAATAATTAAAATATTATCATTTATCTGGCATCCTAAATCCATCATTTAATATTCAATGTATTGTAGTCGAATGAATAGTTGTATGTATCCAAATATTATAAAATTAAATTGAATTATAAGTATTTATATAATAATGTAAAAACATCTAAAATAGGTAAAATTTAATTCAAATGAATATAAATATAATGAATAATTATTTATAATAATTAATTAATTTAACCAGCAGCCTAAAAACCAACAGAAAATATACAAGTAAATAAAATAATTTATTAATGATTTATAATAACTAATTCATGCTGTAATTTGTATATGTAGCCTACATATATAAACCAAAATGTATTAATTTTAATGCAGTGATAGTTACTGTTTTATTATGATACTTTTGTTACTATTTTATATATTATATTGTATTGTATTACTATTACATTGTAGTACTACTATATATATATATATATATATATATATATATTACCCAGCAAAAATAATTTAATATAATTATATCTTTATTAAATACATTATAGTATTTAGTATGATAGTAATTTTTATACTTACATAATAGCATTAAAGAAAACATTATACACCTGATGTGCTTAACTTGAGGTATTTAGATTCTTTCTTTGTATTGCATTATGTGTGTGTGTGTGTGTGTGTGTGTGTGTGTTCCCCTTGGAAAAAAAAAAACCCTATTTGGTCATTCACTGATGAATTATGTCGCATGATGACGCTTCATAATTTGCCATGCCTTCCGATGACGTTTCATCTTTCACTGATCACATGACGTTAGTATAAACTGGTCAAACACAAAGGCTTTTTTTCTCCTCGTGGATTTGCAGTTACCGTCAACGTCACTAATGAGCTTTAGAAGAAAAACGATTTTTCTTAGCATTTTTTCACCCACAGTCTCACCATTCAACACCCTGCACTCAAAAGCTCCAGTGAAAGACTCATTGTTTTCAGCAGGCGTCTCATGAACAGGCTGACGGGAAATAACTATCACCACCTGGGTTTCTTCCACTTAAATGTGGCATCATGTAAAGTCAAACAAAAGAAACCCCAAAGGTAGCCTATTAAACCAGGGCCGTCTGTGTGTCCCAACAGGAGTGTGGAATCAGGAGAAACCGAAGAGACTCTTTGCCAGGACTCGCTATCTATCTCAGCAGAGAAGTCATGTGGTGGTACGTCATGTTATTTAGGGGTCTCCTAAAATGTGGACCCTAATAAAACAAACACAGCATTGTTCAAGTGGACTGATGCACATCTGTGCTTTTTGCAAGATCAACAGAGTAATATTCCTTCTTGGAAATCGAGATCATTTTTACATTAAAAACCTTGAGTTAATAGAAACGTATTAGCAGTTCTTTACTCTGTTGATTGGTTTCTCATGAAAGCATGTGTCCTCCAGAGACCTAAGCCCAAGCCGGAGGCGTTTTCTCCAGCCCAGACTCCAGCGCGGCGCTGTGCCGGTCTGATGGAGAGCTGCTCCTCACTCACTCCCTGCTGCGACCCGTGTGCCTCCTGCCACTGCAGGCTCTTCAACACCATCTGCCACTGCTGGAGACTGGGACACCTCTGCCCCAAGAAGACCTGATGACCCTTACACACACACTCACACATGCAGATTAATGACCCTAAACACACACGCACACACATAGACTTAATGACCCTAAACACACGCACACACACACATATCGGTGGTTCTCAGTTGTTTATTTTAGCACTGCTCATCCAATACTTTTTATCAAACAAAAAGAAAGAAAAAGGTCTTTGAATTTGGGATTAGACATTTAGTTTTTAAATATTACGGTAACACAGAATACTGTTCCTTCATTAATGAATAATGAATTATTAATGAATAACTACACAGGAACAAATGAGTAACGCACTATTAACATTCTAGTAACAAGAAACTGATAAATGTTGAATGAGGTCACTTTACTTGAAGGGGTGTGCATAAGACTAACATGACACCTTCATAATCATGACATGACATATGTTATGAATATGAAGGAAGTTTTATGCATGTTTGTGACAACTGTCATTCGCTCAGTTATGACATTTTTAATGCAAATATGACATTGTTTGAGATGTCTTGACATAAACCAATACATCATAACCTGCCAGTGTCTTTGTCATGACAACTTGACATTACTGAGACAACACAACCTGTCATAAACATGACATAGCAGATTAATTATCAAACTTAAGAAACCACCTAACTTTATTGGTTAACATTACATTAAACGGCCTGTGGTTGGTTTTGACATTGGCTGTCATGAAGCCATTATAACTTTTTAATGACAAATTCAATTAGTACCACTGTAGTTGAGGTCACGAAAATTATTCATGACACAGTTATAATGCCCTCATGACAGACAATGTCAAAGCCAACCACATGACAGTTTAACTTCAATTAATCTCAAGGTTTTATTATTGAGGTTTTATTATGCTATTATTGAGCGAATGACACTTAATGACAGTTGTCATAAACATGCATAAACCCTACTTCATATTCAAGACATATGTCATGGTTATGAAGGTGTCATGTCAGTCTTATGCACACCCCTTTAATAAAGTGTTACCCATTATCATCATGTGAGGGCGGGGCAATCTGTCACTCACATAAGATAAACCAATAGCAAACTACAACCATCCAATCAATTTCCATTGGACAAAACCAAGTCCCGTCCTACATTTTTTCTTATTCCAGGAGCCATTTCACTCAGATATCTCACAATAGCGAGGAAAAGACTATTATAACTTCTGTTTCACGCTGACTTTAAAAGCACTTACAATATTTTTCTACTTAACCGTATTATTTGAACTGTAAAAAGTAGTAAAAGTTGTTTGTTCATTTTATTTAATGGACATGAACTAACAATGATCAATAGTATTTTTATGAATGAATGTTAGCAAAGATAAATACATTTCTGTATTGCTCATTGTCAGTTAATGTTAATGAATTCACTAATTGGACTTTATTGTAAAGAGTCACTATTTTTTTATTTAGCATTTAGCAAAATGTTTGTTTAGAACAGACCTGTAGGTCCACCAAATGAGAACCACTGCTGTATATCACACAATCATCTGTGCACCGACGGGAATCACATGTGTGTTTCTACAACTTCTGATACTGCTATATCATGACATTTAATAACTAACTGTACAGTGAATATTTAACTACCATATGACTCGATTAACTACCATATTCTGAGTATTTTCTCTTGTTAAGCAAATCTAAGCTAAACTGTTTAACTTGTAAAGAATCACTGTAACAGTGCCTAAAGTCATTCTAGGTGCAGTAAATGTGAATCTGTTATCCTCATACTGCGATCTTTTTAACAATACGTTTAAGATGTTCATCAACTGTGATGATTCCACTGTCTTATATGGCATTTTTCCATGTTTCTTATTTCTGCACGGGAAAAAAAAAATGGTTAAGAGGATGTCAAGCAGACGCTTGAGAAAAGTTGCCAGAAAAGTACCATCATATATTTCTCTATCCACTGTCAGGTCATATTGACTGAATATTATTGGGGGGTTAACAACGTTCAATGTGCTCTCTACAAAATTATTTGTAATAAAAACATTTAGAACTGCAGTTTGCAAACTTTACTTTCCTCTATTTTGTTCTTCTTAAAAGCTCTGTTGGTTTGGTGCCAAGACAAAACTGCAAATCTCCCTTTAAGCAGGTCTTGATTTATCTCTCTTTTATCTTAAGTTTTTCCAAGTTTGTCTTTAAAGACAAATGGCTGTGCTCTTCCTAGTGTGGATATGAACTCTTGCACATTATGTATAAAAGACTGTTGCATCAGTGGAGATGATCAGAAACAAATAAATGAAATGCTGCAAAATCCGGTCCTGCTTTATTGCGGTATTTACATGAAGAAAGTGAATGAATCTCCTGAAAAGTCAAGCGTGTGATTCCAGCCAAAGTACGTGGTGCATTTATAAATCTGCAGCTGTTTTCAGCTAAGCCACTGAGATGCATTTAAATCCTGCATGTGTCTTATACACAACAGTGCTTTATGCTGTATTTGAATGGATGAGGCCTGTCATATTTTTATAAACGCATGGTGTTTATAATCACTGACACGTGCATATTCCTAAAAGGTGCAGTATGTACAGTAGGTGAACAACCAGAATGTCGTTTACCGCGGCAAAAATAAACCAGCCGTATTTCAAAGTCGGTTGCGAAATGACCACCAGGTGGCGCAAAGGGACATTTGGCGAAAGCAAAACGTAATTATGTAAAAGTAGCCTACATTTTAAATAGAATAGCTTTAACTAGAATATGAACTTTCATAGCAGAACATTTTATTAATACATTTTATTATGTTGACAGCTAGTGGTGGAAATTGGTACTGCAGTTTAAATTCTAAATATTAAGAGAGTCGTTTCCCCGCCTCCTCCTCAGACTCGACATTTACGTGGGTTTCCAGATTGTGGATACGCAACAGGAGCGAGCTCAATTGACAATGAAAGAGTTGATTTATCTGCATTTGAATATTCTCCCGTTCATGAAGATTTTTCGATTACGCCGAGGCTTTTTAGGTTGGGTAGAATCTGCGATCTCTGAGATAGTTTGTTTGCTGGCTTCCATGGCCGCAATACGCTTTGTTTTCCAACAACTGGCAAACCGGGTGTATCAAAATACTATTGGGTAAATTGGCAGTGGGCGGGATCACACAGACCAAAACAAAAACGCATTCCCACACGGATCTCACATTTCGAAGTGAAATAACTGGCTGCAGAAGTGTTTAGAGATACAAGTATGTGAACTCAACATGTTTCCTAAGTCTCTGGCAAACTATGGTATTTTTATTCTTTTGTACAGTCCAAAAGTTACATGCACACGTTTAAATGGACATTTTACTTAATTAAAGGGGCTATATGTAGAATTCAGAAATCCTACCAGTGGCCATTAAGTGAACTGCAGCCAGCAACTGTTTTGAAACCCAAAATGGGTGGAGCCGGCCGTCACCATCTTGGTGGCTCTCCCAAAAATGGGAAAAAAGGCGGGATTAGCTGAAGTGACGTGACAGCTAACAGACTGCAGACAAACAGCTAATAGTGACAGCAGCGGCAAGCCTTTCACTCAAGTGGCCAAGCCCTTAATTATACAGAACTTTAAGGCGTTATATAATGTAAAATGTGACTTATATATATATATAAAAAAAATATCACAGTTTGCATGCAGGGCAAAATTAGTTATATAGACCAAAACCACTTTTTGCCTCAGGCTGTAAACACATTTTTTTTTTTGGTGTAAAGTTGGGCATTTTAACATGGGGGTTGATGGCAATAAATTTCTTTTGGAGCCTGTCTCTAGTGGCCAGTCGATCAATTGCAGTTTAAACACTAGCCAGTTTTTCCTCTTTGTCGCCATCTCTGTTCGAAATCTGCAATTGCAGTTATTCGCAGAATTGTCAACTTTACGGGAGTTGTACCTCGGCATGGCACAGCACGGATTAATCAGAGTGTGGAGCTGTCAGTCACTGCGCGGTATGGCATTCGCAATCACAGATTCTACTTTTTGGAAGTATGACCAACATAATAATTTTCACCCTAAAATGTCATCTGAACAAGTCAGTAACATCCTGTTATTTTGTTATTTTGACCAACTTATTTTGACTGATTAAATCTAACGATCGCTTATCAAATCACATCAAACCGTCCAAAATATACTTTGTTCTCAAACTGTTAATGTTAACAACATCAGTATTGCGTGACTACATTTAAAGCCCTTCAGAAATATCTGTTTTCGCATGGGTCCGGTTGCAGTCTCTTTTTTCAAACTCTCTTTTGCATTTTACATAGGGTGTGTCTCCAGTTGTCACTGGTGATTGTCGTTTGAAGCTTTCTGAGTCCGCCATCAAATTGATAAGTTTAATTATATCAAGTGCTGTGAGAAAAGGCTATAAATCTCCACCTCCAACATGCTCACACGCAAACTAGCCGAAACTCCTTATGTGTACATGTGACGTAATGACGCAAAGACATGCTCAAATTTCCGCCGGAAATCCGCCAGTACCACTGGAATTAAAAACATTATTACAAGACTACTGCTTTGAATCAAGCTAAGGCAAGCAGATAGTTTTGAACACTGGCTGGTAATGTACTTGCTCAAAAATTCATTTTGGATTATTTTTAACCCAAAAAAAGTTACAGACTGGAGGTTTAAAGAAAGCACATATCAAATGCACAAAGCACAAATCATAGGCCTACTACTTGCAACTAAATTGGCCCATTTTTATAAGCGAATAGGGTAATATATATATATATATATATATATATATATACAGTATAGTATATCACCATAATCACAGTAAATTAAGACAATTGTTATATATACAGTATATACCGCCATAATCACAGTAAATTAAGACAATAAAAATTAAGACAATTAAGACATTTGTATTACATGTTTTGTTACGAATGTGAGGCATTAACTATTTAAATATGTACTAATTTGCATACATATCCGGAACAGAAAATTGAACATTGGATAAAGCCAGGTTCACAATTCTTATTTCATTTAGTTGATATATTAAAAGTTTTTACAGAGGGGATTTTGGATTTCTTTTTTGACACTCCATATATTAGAAAAAGGCCATAAAACAAATTAATTTTCACCCTGTTTTAAGAATAAAGTGTTATATAAACCCGGTGAAATATATATGAAGAAACCCATATGTAAACCTTCAGAATATGGATAGGAATAAAACAGTAAAGTTTGTATGTAAATGCTGCCAAAGGGGAATGTAATGAATGTATTTCTGAATGTAACGAAATGTGTATTTTATATTTCCCTTTCACTTCTCACTAGAAAGAAGGCAAATTATGGAGGCAAAATAGCCCATAATCTTAAAAAGTCAGTGATGAATCATAAGATATAAATTCAGTCCCATGCACTATTAAATACTCTGAGCTATTCCACCCCAAAACCGACTTTTTATTTTAAACTTAAACGCTTGTTTTTATGCTTATATATGAAGAAAAAAATACAAACCAAATATGGATATAGATTTATACTTTTATTAAGTATATTTAATCAAAAGATTAGGTACAAGTATAATCCAAACATAAGTCAACTATACTGTCTAATTTTTAGTTAAAAAGAAGTAAAGCAATAGCAGACTAGAATAAACCTTTTGGGGGTAAGGACTTGGATAGAGGCTCATTAGAAAAATACCTCAACGAAGAAAGGGAGGAAGGTGCTGTAAAAAGCGTATTCACTTTGCCGTCTACCAGTTTACCTTGAACTTTTTATGAACTTTGTTAAATAACCGTTAGATTTCACTGTGATTATTTACAGCCACTCATCCCTGACCCTTCTACAAACTGCGTAACATTTAAAAATAAACTTTCACATGAATTATCTGTAGGATGACAGAACTAGACCACAGATTCATCATCCCGAGTATCATAAATATCTGCTATGGAGATCTTCTGCAAAACGCACATTAGAGTATTTATTTGACATGTCTCTGATCTTACATGATCCTCACAAGATCATCCGGTAACATGAACATTTCTGGCATAAGTCATGCCTGGAAGACCTGTCATGCATTCCGCTTCAAGGAGTAACAGGAGGACACAAGCCAAACGTCTCCCACATGCAGATGCGGAGAGGACTTATGAGTTTGGATACCATCACTTTAATGCAGAAAGATCTATGAAGCTTTTATTGGCAGGGAATCAAGTACAATAGAGAGCTAATGCACATTTAAGTTTACAGGAGGATATTAATAGTTATAAGTTATCATAGGCAGATCATTTAGATCAACTTTTTTAAATAAACATCCATAACTCAATAGTGCCCAGATGGTTTATTTTAATGTAGTTGCTCATTAATTTATAAAAAGAAGTTGTACTTTTTATTTAAATTATTTGTAGTACCTGTAAATGTCATCAACGGTCACACTTACTGGTACAGTTACAGTAATAAGCTACTGAATAACTACATTTACTTGTGTAATGTGGCTGCTTGTAATTAAACAAAGGCAAGTTATTGTTATTACTAGTAATTCAGATGATTATCTACCAACATGTAGTGTGTTAAAAAATATATATAAAAACAAATAATTAAACTGATCTACCTGTTTAATACAGCATAAACTTGTATAACAAATATATTTAGAAAACACTGTATATTAATTAGTGACCGATAGTGGTGTGATTTATTTTTACCATTTATTTTCTTATATAAAAAAGATGCTTCTTGGCAACATGAAATGCTGCATACAGTAATGATTTTGCACATGTCCCTGTTTATATTTCAAACAGGTCAGGCTGACACTTCCTGTCCTTTGACTGGAACCACAGCATCTCTGCAGTAAACCGGACACCTTTTACACTGAAATTAAAGCACAAGAATTATGAATATTGAGAATAATTTAGCAAAAAGTGATTTAATACAATAAATAAGATCTGTATGTGATGACACAATGTTGTCATCAGTTCAAGTGGCATCAGAATAGATCACAGTATGTACTATACACAAATGTCTTAAGTTCAGTTTGCTTTGAGTCTGTGGTGCATTTGCTTCCTGTCAACAGTATTTCTCGATAAGGATTTAGATTATCAGCCCTAATGTCTAAACCATCTGAGGTATACTGACCACGAAGGTTTTTGCTCCTGTTGAAGCTACAGTTTAATTTTGTATGAAATCAAACTTGTTTAAAGAAAAACATGTTTTATCCGCGATCTTATGATAAAAAAAACGACACTACCCACAATCCTAAGGGTAGTAGCAACATCTGCTGATTGGTACAACTCGCTGTTACCATAAAAACGTTTACCTTACTGGCGAACGGCTAGTGCTACCCGCGGCTGTTGTTGTAGTGTACCGGGTTGCTCTGCATCAGGACGTAGACAGCCATACCTCAGCTTTCACGCTTTCCCACTTGAGAGTTTTAAAGGGTACATATCATGCTTTTAAGTCATTCATTTTTACATATAAATCATACCGTTGTGGTCTATATAAAACACAACTGCAATGCTTGGGTCTGAATTCCTCATTATTATAGCTCCACAAGCCCCTTTTCTACCCCTTTTCTGATGTACGTCTTTGAGCGACCCGTTTCAAAGCGGCCCCTTTAAATATAAAGGAGATGCGTCCAGGTCGATGAGTTCACGGTCAGTTCAACTCCCCACGTTTGGCCATTATTGTAGTTTGATTAGAGATATACGATTATATACGATACCTTCAAAGAACATTTTTATTCACACGTTAATAAAATGTCAACAACAGAAGACTTGTCCATCAAGCCTTACATATTCGAGCCAGAGCGAGCGAGTTGATAAAGACGACGACGAACCTGCAGAACAACCTCTTCATATGGATGTATTGGTATGGGTATGTGAGTTAACTGTTTTATGTTATTAGTGAAAGTCGACTATTTCTCTTGTTAAAACAAGCACACTGACAAGATAAATGACTACAGTCTAATCTTACCACAAACAATCTGTATTGACAATATGATGACACGTTTAGAAAAGCATCAGAAAACAACGCAGCTAAATGACCATTGATGAAACTCAAGAACAATAATACTGCAGACGTGTAACGTTACTTCAATACAAAAACAAAGAAAGACAAAGGTACTGCTAAACCATGACCACCATGTGTTTTAAGAAAGTAAAGTACTTTATTTTTATTAACGATATTTACAGCTTATCGAAATGCTCTGTTCGTTGTCTCCAAAGTTAGAAGGAATTTACCTCTCATTCAGACGAAGTCAATCGGCAAACCCTTCTTTATACTGGCGGAGGTTGTTGAAGTGGGAATCCTTGAAGTGCTTCAGGTCACTAACGTACATCCAACAATCGAACATTTTGACTTGCCCTCTCGTAACTTCTGCATCATTGAACTCGGACTACAAAATCGGAGCGAGAAATAATAATGGCGGATTGCTCGAAGTGTTGGACCGGTAGTCAATGTCTTTATTTGGCAGTTCCGCTGCAAATACTGTGACGTGATAGTTCAAAAAACGTAATAGAGAACAGAAAAATCTAAACAGGTTGAAAAATATGACCAAAACAGAATATAAAGATATAAACGAATCACCTGAAGAGAATAATTTCATCTTTTCTGTACTTATAAACACTCCAAATATACAACAAAATGCCTTTAAGTGCTAAAAAAAGTGGATTTTGCATGATATGTCCCCTTTAATTTACCATCCGAACCACATTGTCATATGTGAGGTTGCGGAGAGATTTGGTCCAGCGATATCTATCGGACTCCACCATTGTAAAAAGCTAACCGGAAGAGTTACTAAAAAATGTACTTCCGGTCTTCAATTTTTTCATGACATAGGCCTATTGAGTGCGGGAAGAAAATTACATAATTGTGTGTGTGTAAAAAAAAAAAATAGGATGTTCACAAAATCATTTTGGCACACACTGTTTTTAAGATTTGGTGTTTCATTGTGTCTTTTTATTTCTTTAAAGGGTTAGTTCACCCAAAAATGAAAATTCTGTCAGTATTTACTCACCCTCACGTTGTTCCAAACCTCTATGTGTTTATTTGTTCTGCTGAACACAAAGGAAGATATTTGGAAGAATGTTTTAATCAAACAGATCTCATTCCCCATTGACTACCATAGTATGTATTTTTTCCTACTATGGTAGTCAATGGGGAATGAGATCTGTTTGATTAAAACATTCTTCCAAATATCTTCCTTTGTGTTCAGCAGAACAAATAAACACATAGAGGTTTGGAACAACGTGAGGGTGAGTAAATACTGACAGAATTTTCATTTTTGGGTGAACTAACCCTTTAAGCTTTGATATCCAGTCATGCTCCCAGATCCAACAACAACTCAGATATTTGTCAGTTTAATCCCAATGTGATTTTTTTTTGGACCAAATTGTGAAGACCTAGTGATTATCTATTTAAAATACGGCTCCAGATTTGGTATGCATTCATCATGAGAAGGAAGAATACTGACCGCACTGCACTGGCAGCTCTAGTGGAACATAGTTTCTATGGCATAGATGGATATAGGCTGAGGCCAGTGTGCAAAAGTCTGATCTGGAATCATCTGCA